>JXCR01053676.1:0-12993 GCA_002079205.1 Phalaenopsis hybrid cultivar | reverse complement strand
TGTGGAAATAACTGTGAGACAGCTGTTTCTGGACAAATGACATTTCTGCTTATGTTTAATAATGTTGTTTGTAACAAAACTGTGACAACCGTATATCTGATACTTCAAAAGCATAAATTTGTAAACCAGCTTTATAAATGATAAAATACAAATGACTGTAAATTAAAAAACATATCAATGAATGCTCAAAATCTAACATGAATGTTGAAAATATATTTTACATAGATAATAAATCACACAATCTTTGGAATAATTTATAAATAATCCAATCACCCTCCGACTAACGTATCAATGGTTTGTTCCCGAAAGTCTGTCATGTCTTCTGCATCTTCTCTTTCTTTTGTTCAAATAATATAATGATCATTGTCATATCGTGGTAGAGAATGCCCAAGGTGGTACTCGAATGCTTGTGTAGATACTTGCTGTTGATGCTTTTTTGGCACTGCGGAAATCAATGTCGTTTCGAGACAGATGCCGTCTAATATAATTGTGCAGTCATCGTGACTATCACAATTTGGACATGTTTGGGAAATGGGTAAAATGACATATCGCGTAGTATAACCTATTTCTTCTTCCAAATGCCAAAATTCCTATCGATAACACCCCGTAAGGAGGAGTGTCTTTTGTTAAACATCTCTTTTCTGCCACGTGTAACATTGCTGACTCGCTCTAAATCATGTATATGATATCTTGTATCAGGAAAGTGTTTCAGATACCCCCGCTGCAATGTATAGCCAACATCCACCAAATAATATTTTTTTAGAATGTATTTCAGGTTCAGTACGATTTTTAAAGTGAATAACCAAATGATTTGAGGCTACAACATATTGTGCGGAGGATGTGAGAAGTTGTAGTGAAGATTCCGCGTAGTATACTTGAAAATTCTGCTGTCGTTCGCACTGCCCTTCCAATCGGGCATGACGAAAGTAAGACACATGTTAAAGTCGCACACAATGATTACATTCTGCGCAGGGATTTCGCAACGTCCGATAAATGCAATCTTTTCATCATTTGTAACTCTCACATCAACGTAGGTTTCATCTATTGCTCCAATGCAATCTTACACATATACATTTGAGTTATTAATGTTCGGTATTGATATTTAAAATTGAATACTAGAAATTGCAAATGTTACCTTAAAGAATGACTTCTAACGCGTTGAATTTTCGTAGGAGTTTGTGCAAATGTTGAATCGATTGGTTTTATGACTTGTGTAGATAGACTCACAAGTGCATTCAAATCCACAGAGAAGTATCTGCTAATCGTCTCAGATGAGTGTTAGAAGCGTTCCATCGCACCACACATTAACTCGTTTTATGTTAATATGTAGAGCCTCATCACCAACACCTCATGCTGAGTCATTCTCGATGACTTATGAAGACCATGAAGTCTACTAAGTTCTGCTAGAAGATCAATAAATATCTCCGACCTGATGTGGAATATATTGCTGAATCTGGTTGGATGCTCGACAAGCAATTCCCCAACCCATTTTGTCTCTGATATAAGATGATGTGAAACATGGAGAGCAGTCAATGTACCTATTGTAATACTCACGATCAAGCAGATTGTTGCATTTCTCCGTCTCCATCTTTCATCATAAATCAATGCCTTTTGTTCCCTTCAATAAACTGATGCTGAGCGAATACAAACTCAAGTTCTAGGTGTTATACATGTAAATCATTGTAACTGCTCTAAACGATGCCCACACAGTTTCAATTCATGTCAACCAATTTTAAGTGAAATCAAGCATTACATAACATTAAAAATAAAGATGATAATAATAACTTCAAGCATATGAATATTAATTCATCCATTAACTAAAACATCAGTAATAAAGTCGATTCAAGTACTATTACGTTAATCCACGTAATATCTTGCAATCAGATCCCTTACAACTACATAAAGAAGGCCATCCAGGTACTATAAGGTTATCTCTTCCAATAGAGCAATGGAGCAAGTACAAAGGAGCAGATACAAACATACCACTCAATTTTCATGTATTAAAATATATGAGAGCAGGAGGATAAAGAGATGCATGCATAAGAATTGTGTGGTATGTAACCAATTAATTTCAAGTTGACAGCCATGATGTTTACAACCTCTCCAAAACAAATAATCTAATCATATCAACATTCCCTGCACCAAGTGTGTAGGCAACACATCCAAAGCAAATGCTCAAAGTAATTACCCCCATGAAAACTCCCCATTGGAAATTGATGCAAATACATCCTCTTCATATAAATATATTCAACCAAGAATCTTTCATTAGAAAGCGTGCATCAGACTTTTTAAAAGCTAAATTTATGGTATTTTTGATATGTTCTCAAAGAACAAATATTATAGATAGAATTGTACCAACCGTAGGAATTTAGGAATCATTTTAAAGAAGCAGAAAAATAAATATTTATTAGAAGTAAGAACATTCGATATACACTGAAATGAGTTCCCTAAATGATTCAAAATAATCCTTAAAACCACACATTCAGCTATAATAAACAATTTGAACAGCTTGAACAATAATAATGAACATAGAATAATCCTTAAGAACACACATCCAACTAAACATCCAGCTTACGGGTAGGATAAAGAAATGACAGCACTCAGGTATAAATAATGCCATTGCTACAATCACAAATACCTTGATCAATGTTGCAAGATAGTTTTACTATCTCATAAAATTGCTCCAAACAAAACACTCAACAATGATCAAGGTATTTGTGAATTTTCAAGAATTGACTAAAGCATCGGTGATATGATCTCGCAACATAACCATCTCATCCACACATTCTCCATCACCAACGCTGGTATTGATGATCTCATCATCAATTTCCATCATCTATTCGCCCAAGTAATATTTATTTGCTTTCGTGGCATTGATTCATTATGATCGACACTTATAAAGTAAATGTCAAAATGCAAATGATGAAATCGTATGCAATTATGAAGTGTCATTGTTACAACTACAATTCTAACCTATCTCTCAAACGAATATCCTAGCATGTCCCTTAGAATAACCTAATTTTACTTCTGAACTTTGGAAGCCCTCTCAATCATACCTCGTAGTGATGAATGACACTCATTAAACATTTATTTTCGCCCTCGCACTTCTTGACTAGCTCTCTCAAAGTTTGGAATGTGGTATCTTGTGTTGGAAAATAGTTTTAAAAATCCCTGTTGTAGTGGATATTTGACATCCACTACATAGTATTTACTTTTTATGACAATCAACCATGAGTAACTATGTAAAACTTTAGGATAAGATTTTAGTAGGATTTATCCAACCTAGAGGCGGCAGGGAAAAGTTTTGCATATGGGATTGTGCGTAGACTTGAAAATTCTAATGTCATGAGCATTACCTTCCTAACCAGCACTGACAAAAGTAAAACACAAATTGAACTCGCATATTATCATTATGTTATGTATAGGTGAACCACAATGTCCAATATATGCTACCTTTTTAGCATGTGACACACTTGCATGAACATGCGTGGCAGCAATGTCACCTATACAATCCTATATGAAATGATAATAGTTTCAAATTTGAAGATTTTTTTATTTTTGATGCAAAAATAAAAAAAATCTCCATATATCTTGATGTATGAAATATTCAAAATTGATAACTCTGGAAGACATACTTACCGATGCATTTAAATCCAATAGAGAAATATCTCCTTATCATTTCAGATGAATGTTGAAATCTCTCACATGCCAACCTTATCGATTCATTGTGTGATAAAATATAAAGTGTTATGCCCAATACCTCTTTCAAAGTTATTGTGGGGGCACCAACGAGATTATGACTATTGTGCAATTCGGTCAATAGATCAATAAAAATTACTTGGCTCATATGGAACATGTTATGGAATATGTAATTATGAAGTGTCATTGTTACAACGACATTTCTAACATATTTCTCAAACGAATATCTTAGCACCCTTAGAATAACCTAATTTTACTTCCGGACTCTGAAAGCCCTCTCGATCATGCCTCGTAGTGACGAATGACACTTATTAAACATTTCTTTTCGTCCTCGCATTACTTGACTAGCTGTCTCAAAGTTTGGAATGTGATATCTTGTGTTGGAAAATGATTTTAAAAATCCCTATTGCAGTGGATATCTGACATCCACTACATAGTATTTATTTTATAATACAATCAACCATGAGTTACTATGTAAAACCTTAGGATAAGGTTTTAGTAGACCTAGAGGCGGCAGGGAGAAGGTTTGCATACGAGATTGTGTCGCAAACTTGAAAATTCTAATATCATGAGTGTTACCTTTCTAAGCAGCCCTGACAAAAATAAAACACATATTGAAGTTGCATATTGTTATTACATTCTATGTAGGTGAACCACAATGTCCAATATATGCTACCTTTTTAGCATTTGACACACTTGCATGAACAAGTGTGCCATCAATGTCACAAATACAGTCCTATATGAAATGATAATAGTTTCAAATTTGAAGATTTTTTTTATTTTTTATGCAAAAAAATTGATCTCTATATACCTTGAAGTATGACATATATTTAGGATTACAAGATATTTTTGTATGAATATTTTGGAAAGTAGGGTCTTCAAAATTGATAACTCTGGAAGACATACTTACCGATACATTTAAAACCAATCGAGAAATATCTCCTTATCGTTTTAGATGAATGATGAAATTTCTCACATGCCGACCTTATCGATTCATTGTGTGATAAAATATAAAGTGTTATGCCCAATACCTCTTTCGAAGTTATTCTGGGGGCGCCAACGGATCATGACTATTGTGCAATTCAATCAACAGATCAATAAAAATTACTTGGCTCATATGAAACATGTATGTCTTCCATGAATCGATTCATAACACTAAACCCTAAAACCTAAAGCTATATCACTCCACCGTATTTTCGTATTTAATTATGTAAATGCAAATAGACAGAAAACAAAAACATTATTCTTCTGTTTTATATGTACATATATATGCATTTCATATCATTCATTCAACTTTATATAATTGAAATAGGGAGTTAGAGAAATAGTGTCAGAGAACTAATTTATAAGAAGATAAAATTATTTCCCCTCATAATTCTTCAATTTTTCATTCATATCCTTTACTGTGCGCGATTCTACAGTGACCTCGTATGCTAAATATTTGAGTTGATATTGTGGAATTTGGATCCGAATTCACTTTGAATCTCAATTATTTAAGGATACTTTTGAATACTGAAGATGCGTGAGGAAAAATAAACTATCTTCTTAAATATCTAGCATACAAGGTTACTGTAGAATCACAAACTCGGATTTGGACTATCTGTATATTTTCTTGATTCATGCACAAAAAGATGGGCGGATATCTAAATTCTACCACATAACAGAAGAATCTCACATCATAATTCCATAACACAACTACACAACATGGTAATCTCATATCAATCTTTGCACTTTGAAAATATCGTGACATAATTCCATAAAAAAGATAACTGATTTTCAAATCCCATCNATGCACAAAAAGATGGGCGGATATCTAAATTCTACCACATAACAGAAGAATCTCACATCATAATTCCATAACGCAACTACACAACATGGTAATCTCATATCAATTTTTGCACTTCGAAAATATCGTGACATAATTCCATAAAAAAGATAACTGATTTTCAAATCCCATTTGAACAACTCAATAGAAGAAGAAGGGGTGATATTGGCGAAAGAATAGGAGTGTTAGAGAGTTTAAAAGACGAGCGGAAAAAGAGAGGGGTTGGGGTGTGGGGGGATCGGCCGATAGGGCTTGAGAGCAAGATAAAGTGAGACAACCCGCAGGAATGCCTAGGGCACGTGAGAGAAAGGAGGTTTTTGGTGAGGGCACAATGGCAAAAGAAGTATATCCGAGTTGTTAAGAAGCAAACGACATAACCCGGGGGTCCATCCGCATTCACATTTCTACAGTAATTAAAAATGGAGTTCCGGGCATATTTTATGAAACCCGCCAACCAAACGGTTCCTAAACGCTGTTTTGATAAAATGTTGGTTTCAAAAGTTGAAACCAATGCAGTGTAAGTTTGATTTACTCAATTATAGTTCATGTTGGCTCACAAATACAAATATAAAATATATAATTTATAAAACAAAATGGACGTATAATATATAGTACAATAGTTATATTTTTCTGTTTATTTAATTAATGACTTTTTTGTCTGCTTAAATTGATTTTGAGTTAACTTGAAACTGAAATTTTAAAATCGAGTTGGTTGGACATTGAATTATTTAGAGTTGAGCCTAGTCGTCGCAAAATGATTTCATTTTGAGTCATGTTTGAGTGAAGCATTTAGATTTTGTTTTGAATTTAAATATAATTAAACTCAACTTGATCTCATCTATATACTTGGACATCAAAAGCTTGATTTCATGTATGATGCTTGGGCATGCTTATGAAGAAAATATTCTTCAGCGTACCTATACGCAAGTAGTTGAACAACGTCAAAATCATGATTCCCATATTGACGCATTCATGCTTCATTTTGGCCCAAAAATTAGAAAATTTTGGATTTTATAGTCATAGAATCGACTTAACAAAGTTATGATTGTACATGCTCGATCCATTTAAATTTATTTTCAGTAACCATATCTTTAGTGGATGTTATTTCAATGATTGCTTAATATAATTATTCTTTTATTTGTCCCAATTTGTCACAAATGCATCTTAATATTATTATTTTTGTCGTGCTTGATTATGAAAATTCTTGTTTGCGACTGATATAATTTGCATAATGACATATCTATGTGATTCACTTTTCATTCTACATGATTTTCTCTTCACATGATATTTTCTTAGACATTTCTCTATTTAACCACACAGCTTCAATTTACGTCTTCATCGATATTTATCTGCTATTGTTTGTCATATTCAATATACTTGAGCCAATCACACCTGGGTATCAGTTTGATCTTATATTAGTATTGATTGGTAGTTATTAATATCGCACAACTCAGATTATATATCACATCTATTAATTCTAAGCCGTTTGTCTTCTGAATATTTTTTTTTCTATTCTTTTAAATTTTCATATTTTAGAAAAAGTTTCATCGATTAGATCTATTCCATTTTTAAAAAGCATATATTAAGGCATCTTACTTTAAATATCCTTTATAAGTAGCTCCACACGCAATTCAAAATGATATCAAGTCAATATTAATTCCTTAGGCAATCTTACTATAATTGGATACTCTTTAGTGACTCCACAATTATTTTTAATACTAGCTTGTTCTCAATTATACATATTTTTAATAACTTCAATTTTCTTTTAACTAATATCTTCTATCCTTCTTTAATGTGCATCAATTCAATTCTCATAGTTCTTGATTATATTTCTTCCCGAGATAATCATCTGAAGAATCTTTTCTCCTCTCTATATATTTTCATTATTGGTCTCAATACAAAATTTGATGGTGTAATTGATATTTCGGGCATAAAACCATGTTGATCTTCTAAATCTACTGTTTATTTTTCTATTTTTATGAGTTGGTACTCATTCTTTTCATTGTATGATTCATGAATTTGATAGGAACGAGACTCTTTTTTGGCAGAAATTATTGCAAAAATAATTGATTTTATTCCACTGGTATAAAAATCAAAATGATATAATCTCAAATATATAAAATATGAACACTTATAATTCGAGAGACTGACGATCTCTCCCAAACCTTAATCCTAAGATTCAAGACAACAATCACATAATCTTATCCTAAACTTATTAAGCCCTATTTATACACCCCATAAAAATTAACTAACAAATGATTCAATTGTCCTTTTAGTCTTACACCCATCATAAGTCTTCAAACTTTTTTCGCGATTAGTAGGTGGACGATATCATAGGCGCCGGTCTAACATTACTCTCATTCCAAAAAGACACATTGTCTTCAAGGTGGAAGAGAGAAAACTCGTGCTAGATTAAGTCGTATGATCCTTAATCATAAACTAACTTGAGTATGGCTTTTGCTGTAAGCACTTGACTGAAATATGCGATTGGTGTACTGAAGTTCCGGCGGCGGTTCTGGAAGAAGTGAAATATATGAATTCTCTATGGAATGGGTTGAATCGGAGCAAGGGGCTGCATTACATGGGCCGGGGAAGGCTTTGGCAACATGTAGCTATGGGGGACTAGGGTTTCATGCGACAAAGACATGGAAGGGACCTTTGCGGGCCAGGATTGAGTGGGCCTTTGTGACCGAGCCCAATAGTCTTCTTAATAGATGCCTAAGATGTATATATGGGGACAATCGGTGGAACAACTATAGGAGGAGAAGGACCTCTGTTTCATGGCAAGTTGTTTGTGTTGGTGCGGCGAGCCTTCAAATGATAGTTAGGTGGAGGATTGCGGAGGGCAGGAAGATGGCGGTCTTGGACCGTGCTTGAATCCACGATACGGCGTTGCTCAAGTGGCCCACGATTGTTGACGCTGATGTAGCAGAGAATATCTTCATTAAAATTTTCTATTTAATACTTTTAAAACATTATTTCTATTTTTTCTCAATTTCTTTATGATTTACTTGGATCATGTTAACTTTGCCTCTCATGCATTTGGATTAGTTATCTTTTTTCTAGTTATTTTATATATCTTATTTTTTTAAGTGTCTAACTTATTATATAAATTCTCAAAAGCTGTAGTATTTGCTTTTCTCACTATACTGTTTCTAGGAGTTCTAACTTTATTATAATTACTACAATCCTCATTAGCATTTATCTTTTAAAGGATATTTTTTTTCTTAATAATTTCTTCTGTTTCTTACTCCACCAAATCTTTGATGCTTAACCACAACAACTTAGTAAAATGTTTGAATACAAGAGAGGCTGATCCAATATTTTGCCTGAGGAATATGCCAGTCAAGCTTTTGAAAACCATTTTATGTATTAAACAGAAATTCATTCTTCCCACATTTTTTTTGTTTTCACTGACTAAGCTTTAGATAATAATTGGCCCATCTCACTTTAATAAAAATGTCTCCATTCTTGAAGGCAGGGGGCTTCGAATGCTTAGATTGACTGCCCAACTCTTATTCTTTGTCCATGAATTGAACCCGTTGAAATTTGCTTGGATGCTTCTTTGATTTATTTCTGTCAGTTGATAAATTTTTACAGCAGAACTTGAAATGATGTACCTGGGAATCTTGAAATTTTAACTTCTCTTAAGTAGGCTTAGGCACTTGTTGTAATGAACTAGATAGTGCCTTAGTAGGAATGTTTCTTGGTAATTCAATTCATAAGCTAAACCACTAAAGTTTGGCTGTTTGGGTATCTTCTTGTCATAAGGAAATTGAGAAGGTGCTTTCGGAAGTTACCTTATGATTTTGTTTCTCAGCCTTGACAAGGTGCACTTACTTAAAAACAGCAAGTCTGCTTTCACAAAGCTTCTAAAAACATTATCAAGCAAACCTTAATTCTTTGTCATTTTGTTAAGACTATAGAGGTTGAGAAGGTGCTTTCGGAAGCTACCTTATGAATTTTATTCCTTTTTTTTTCCCTGCCCAGACAAGGCACACTTACTTTACAACAGCAACTTACTGTCATAAAGCGTATAAAAATATTATCAAACAAACTTTAATTCTTTCTGTTATCATGTTAAGACTATTGAAGGTTAGCCAGCCTTTTTTGGCTCGTCTGCTAGATTTTCATCAGATTGTTCATGTAATGATTTATTTTTTTATTTTGATTGAATCAATTTTTGTAGCTAAAAAAAGGGTTATGCATGGTGCTTGCATGAGGAGGGGTTGTGTATACAGTCTCATCATTGTTTTTACATGGGATATGTCCATGACTCAAATATAGGACCTCTAATTTCACTGGCGATAACTTAACCACTGTTCCAATCACGGCCTCTTTATTTCTTGGGACTAACTCCTGAAAAATAGTGATATTTCTAACTGTGATTTTTCAACTTCAGTCACTTCTTATTTATATTCCTTTTTTGGTATCAAATGTTAGGACTTATGGAAGTGCAAATGTTTGTGATTTTATAGACATATGTGTTTGGCGTGGAGTAGCCTTCTATTCTAAGGTATTTACCTGTGTTTTGACAGGTCCAATGGATATGACTTTAGTGATGATACTTCTTAATAGCATATCATGCTTTGGCCACTTGTCTTCATGTAATACCATAAAATCAGGGCTGGTTCACAGATACTACAAAGCAATTGATGAGATCTTAATGTTGTTGAAGCCTGCATTGGAAGAGGCTTCCATCTCTGAGATAGCTCCAGATGACAAACTGAATAAAATGTTGGGAGAACTTGATACTTTAGTTAATGAAGTGAAGGAACTACTTGGAAATTGGCATCAAACGATGAATAAAGTTTACTCTGTATGTACAATAGCAACCTCTTTTTTTGTTTTAATTGCATGTCTATATTATGATAATCACTTTGTAACCGGGACAATGAAAAGATTCAATGAAAATCTTTTAACTTTTTCCCCTATAAAATGAAATTCTTGTTTGCTTAAAACTGAAAAATATTATGCCATTCAGTTCTCTGCTGCATATTGTTTTTTTTTTTCATTGTGCTCCTTATTCTGTCGGTTCCATGAGAAGGGAATTAATTAAAAAACTCCTGCAAGGTTTTATCATCAGTATCATTGGTTGATTTTTCTTCTAAAAGAAAGACTAATCATTTTTATAGGAGTACATTTTGCATCTACATGGAAAAATGCATCCAGTGAATGTGTTTCTTTTTTCCAAGCTTTTTCTTTTGCATTTTTTTTTTTACTGGATTATTGAATAAAGGAACCGAGTAAATGAACGTTTTAGATTATGGGCTTGAAATTAGCTCTATGATTTTGGTTATATTATTTTCTTTTTTATATTTCCTTTCCTTTTCTTTTTTATTCCAACAGTTTTTTGTCAATTAGTAGCTGTTGATCATTGAAATGATGATTTAATTCTTGACTGCTTGCACTGTCACTATTGCTGTAGTTAAACTAATCTATAAAGTTGGTGAGAATTCATTATTAATGTGTCGTGATGGAAATTTTATACCCCTTGAAAAGTGGTATGCATATCTACATATTCAGTTCTTCAGAATTAATAAATTTGTTCTATTTGACTTTGTACGAACTTCAGCTTGGTCATAGTTCTAAAGAACCAATACCTCAGGTTGTTTCGTATCAACCCCAAAATGCCTTATCCAACCAAATTCTCTTCTTTTGTGAATTGAGAGGTTTATTATGTGATGCTTGAACCATTAAGGTTGAGTCTATTGCATAGCCATACAATAACCGTTAAAGCAATTCATCAAGTAATTCATGTAATTAGTATGCCACTTGAACATTATACTTATCATTTTGAACAATTAGAATTCATACATTTTTTTAATCACATTTTTAGGGCCCGTTTGGGGCAACTCATAAAATGCCGCCTCGTCGTTTGGTTTGCACGTTTGAGGTGATGATCCTAAAACGACGTTTTGTAATTTCTTAAGAACGCGATCGCGGGGTTATACCCGCGATCTGTGTTCACCCTCGCTCATTCACGGAACTCTACCGCTCCTCTGCCGAAAGCCAGGCTATGGATCGAAGTCTCGCAGTTCCTCTTCGGTTTTGGTTTTGCTATCACCGAAGGACAGCTATGGACGATAATATTTAACGATTCTGCAATCTGCATTGTGTATTGAATATGTAAGCGGATCAGGAGTTGTTTCAATGCTAGGGAGGGTTTGATGCCATTGACAGGGCAGAGGTCTAGCCATCGTGTTTAGGCGTTTCCAATCTTATGTTGTGGAACATAATGCTTTTATCCCTATGCACATTTCTTGAACTTTTTTTTCCTCCCTTTAGAGATTTTTTTTAAGTTTTCTAGTCTAAGTTCATTGGTAATTCCATGGTTTGGGCCTTTGATCTCTTTTGATGCTATAATAATGGCTTTTAGGTGAATAAATAGTGAAATGGCATAATTCTCTAGAGAAGTATTTGAGATTTGCTCAAAAAGTTGAAAAAAGTCTAGTTGAACTCTATTCCTAAATTCGTAGATCACGATGTCCTCCTGGTTTGTTTTCTCCTTTCCACCCTTATTTCCGCCCTCTTACCACCCAACTTGGCCAATATCTCCGGCCAACAATTACTTGAAGTTTTGATGGAGAGTTTAGGTATATTTATCTATAAATTTATTTCTTATTTTGGGAGATGAGATAACTGTGGTGATTCTAAGAATCGGGGGAGCCTCTTTTCCTTCAAGTTGTTATTAATTTGATTTCTTCATTTTGCTCCTTTTTTCCATTATGATTTGCACTAGACCTGCTTGCAGCAAGCTTGTATATATTCTTTCTCAGATTTGGGAGAAATGAGACGTAGTGGTGAATTGTGATTTTCAATTTTGGTTCTCTGATGTTGTCGTTCTATTCGTTTGGATTGTTGATGATTCTCTCTGTTACATGGGATTAAGGTAACTGATGATTTTTAGCTTTGTTTCTCTGAATTGCTTTGCATCCGTTTTGCATTTGTACTCTTGTAAAGCTTATGTTGATATGCATTGATACTTTATTTGGTGTTGATACTTATGTTTTTCTTCTAGTTTCTTGTTTTCGCTCTTATTTTTTCACTAGATGTTAGTATAAAGTCAAAATTTTGATATCAATATATGATTGGGAGATCAGCTGTTTTCCAAACGCATAAACCAAATAGCTTATCTAAATAAGGGGCAGAATGATCATTTATCCAAAAACAAATGTAAATCAGTTGTTTTAAAAAAACACAAACCAAGGATCAGCTGCTAATCAACAACTTATCTGGATAAGTTGTAGCTGCCCCAAACAGATCCTTACTCTTGCAAGCATGTTAGAGTTGGCTTATTTCTCAATTTAAGCAACAACCAAACTAATCTGATGTAGTTATAACCCCCAAATCACCATCATCATCATTAGCCTTGTACGGACTATTGCATTTGGCGTTTTTCATTCTTTCTTGTTAAGCATTATTGGAGGTGTTAAAACTATTCCTTGCACATAATTTTGAATAGCAAC
>JXCR01053665.1:7227-82624 GCA_002079205.1 Phalaenopsis hybrid cultivar | reverse complement strand
TCCTACATCATTGACTGCATCGGCAGTATCTCAAACACCTTTATTCTTATAAATTATCCTCGCTAATTTGGCAGATAAAATGAGATAACATGATAAATGCAAAGTGCTCGAATCGTGTATGCTACGAGATTTTATTCCCTCCTTCAAATCATTTAATGTAACGAGCACAGAAGATATAGTTTCCTATAACTTACAATTTTTGCATGACAAATTTTGCATGAACTAGTCGTGTTGAGAGGGGCGAGGAGCAATTTTGGTTAAAACTTGCCCTTTAATTACTAATGTTTTGTTAAGTGTAATGTAAAAAAATATATTTTTAGGTGGCTTCATTGGGCTTGAAATCTACAATAAGATAATACAATAAATAACTCAACAAAACAATTAATTTATTTATATCACAAGTAATATAATTAAATTATTTTAATTGATTTTTATAATATTTATTGATTAATATTTTATTGTTGTAAAATTAACTNCAGTATCTCAAACACCTTTATTCTTATAAATTATCCTCGCTAATTTGGCAGATAAAATGAGATAACATGATACGTGCAAAGTGCTGGAATCGTGCATGCTACGAGATTTTATTCCCTCCTTCAAATCATTTGATGTAACGAGCACATAAAATATAGTTTCTTATAACTTGAAATTTTTGCATGACAAATCTTACATGAACTAATCATGTTGAGAGGGGCGAGGAGCAATTTTGGTTAAAACCTGCCCTTTAATTACTAATTTTTTTTTTAATTGTAATGTAAAAAATATATCTTTAGGTGGCTTCATTGGGCTTGAAATCTACAATAAGATAATACAATAAATAACTCAACAAAACAATTAATTTATTTATATCACAAGTAATATAATTAAATTATTTTAATTGATTTTTATAATATTTATTGATTAATATTTTATTGTTGTAAAATTAACTTTTTTCACATATCACCTAATTCTTATGTATATACATATAGAGCATCTAAATTTTACATTTTTTGTACTATTTAAAACACTATTTTAATTTTTAAAAAGTAAAATATATTTATATATGAATAAATAAATTGCATATACATTGTGAAAATTGAAGTTTAGGGGTTAGGTATGTAAATACATGGGAATTCATGGGTATGTATGCAAATCTATATATATATATATATATATTTATTTAGTGAGTATAGGTGAAAGATGATGTGACAAATTGTATGAATAACATGGCACAAATCATGCTATTTTGGCAACATATTAGTCCTTTATTTTCTTTCTAATAAAGTTTAATTTATGCATTAGTCTAATCAATCAATTCAATTGACTTTTAGAGGCTATGCCTAATGTAGGTCAATAAAATACCAAGGTTAGTTATTATCTAAGATTAAAGTATAATAAAAAGAATTTCTTAAGGACATATTATTTAGATGGAAAAAAATTAGGTTTATATGACCATATGACCATAATATTAAACTTTTAGAAATATAATAAAGGGATATTTACATACATACCACTAAATTTGTATATATTTACATATTAAACACCTGAGCTAAAAGGTGTAATTCACTTTGAAATTTAAAGTTGTGGTATTTTTATGTTATGTGAAAGAATTTGGTGGTACAAATGTAAGAAAAAGTAAAGTTTGGGCGTTAGATTTATAAATATATAATAATTGGGTGTTATATTTAACATCACATCAAATATATTATTATTTTTAGCTTTTAGAAGAGAAGTTTTATGTAGGGCTGTCAAAACAGCCCGTTGTTCGCGAACAGCTCGTGTTCGGCTAGTTAAAAATCTCATGTTCGGCTCGTTAATTTCGTTCGATAAGTTAACAAGCCGAACACGAACTAAGACGTGTTCATTCGTGTTCGGCTCGTTTTGGCTCGAAATACTATTCATCAAGTTTACATTATATATATATATGAAGTAGTATTTTAAAAAAATCTAATTGACTATAAGACTACAAAGATTTATAATCAATTAAAATATTGATTAAGAAAATATAATAAAAATTATGAAATTAGATTCAAAAGATGTTTTAATATAAATAATAATTTTTAAATCTTGCTCAAATTCTTATTGTCTTATGACTACATGATTAGGGTTGTTAAAATGACTATTTGTTCGTGAACAACTCGTGTTCGGCTCATTAAGCAAACGAGCTTAACACGAACACACTTTTTGAGCTCGAAATACAAACGAGCCGAACACGAGCTGAACACTCGTTTACACCCCTAATTTTATGACATCAAAATATTGAAAGGGCAAAAAACAAATTTTAAATGCCAAATATGTGATTACATATAAGAATTGTGTGGTATGTATGTAAATTTCCCATTAATAAATTGCATTTCAAATTAAATTTTTTTATGTTTACGGTAATTTAAATTATTAAAAAATGGTTTTAATCTTTCTTAATCGAAAATTGATTTGCATGTTGACCATTTTTTTTCAATTAAAATCAAAATATATTATATTTTTTAATCAATATTAATTGATATTCAAGTCAAACTTTTATGGTTATGGAAACNTTATGACATCAAAATATTGTAAGGGTAAAAAACAAATTTAAATGCCAAATATGTAAATACATATAAGAATTGTGTGGCATGTATGTAAATTTCCCATTAATAAAATGCATTTCAAATTAAAATTTTTTTTTTATGTTTACGGTAATTTAAATAATTAAAAAAATGGTTTTAATCTTTCTTAATCGAAAATTGATTTGCATGTTGGCCATTTTTTTTCAATTAAAATCAAAATATATTACATTTTTTAATCAATATTAATTGATATTCAAGTCAAACTTTTATGGTTATGGAAAAAAAAATATTCATATTTTTAATATTTGCATTTAAATTATTTAAATGTCATGCAATTATTTTGATTTTGATGGATTTGATGTCATTCATTTGAAATATATTGGACGGTTGGGATGATCTTAAATCTTAATTCTGCAATTTTGAGCCTATGTCTCGCAGCCATTTATTCCATAATCTCACCTTCCATTCTCCCTTATGTCTTGCATCTCTCCACCACAACAGAAATCAAGCACACCATTACAAAATGTTTGCAGCCCTTGAATCGTTCGAGGCTCATTCAATTGAAGAATGAACTTCACAACCTCTCGATGCATAACCAGATCATGACACAATATCTATCCAAGGTCAATACTATTGTCGACAATTATCTCTGCAGCGGGCGGACATTTGGATCATGAAAACATTATATTTTATACACTTAATCATTTATCTAACACGATATCAAAGCTTCAAGACGGCCATTCGCACACAAGTGCATCCTATAGACTTGGATGACTTCTACCCTCTTCTTTGCCTTGAGGAGATTAACACAACCAGCGACGATCAGAGAATTGATCAGGCCAGTAATGCTCAAGCCGCACTCCAAGCTACTTGGAATTAGCTTCTCCTCCTCTTCTTGAGGTCATGGCCGAGCACAACCAATGCTCATTCCAATGGTGGGCAAAGCACACCTCAACTCTAGGTTAGATGCCCAATCCGCTTGCACATGTCCAATCTTGAGTGGCATTACAAATAACTGCTTCCAATTGGGCCTTGGACTCTGGTGCAACAACTCACCTTATATAATATTTTAGCCTTCTCCATATAGTTATTCCTTCAACCGGGGCGGAACATGTAGCGATAGGCAATGGTCAACCTATTCCAGTCACACATAAGGGTGAGAGAATTCTCCCAACTTCTCACCATAAGCTACTTTGACCCCAATTTTGGCATGTTTCGTCTCTTTCTTAAGACCTATTATCTATGTATTAACGTACATTCCACCAAATACCTATCCCAAATCTTTCATATCACATGAAAAAAAATCACCATTCTAACTTTCAAAAGTAGAANTATATATATATATATATATATATATATATATATATATATATATTATAATAGAAAATGATATGGTATTACATAAAGTAGAATATGGAAATTTTATACATAAATAATGTAAAATATATAGCTAATTAAAAAAATAATTTATTTTAAATACAAATATCATGTTCATGTTTTGTTTCTGATTTAAAAGAGTTGATGTCAAAAAAAATCAAATAACAAATTAATCGATATCTAGGAGAGAACTAAAATTTTTTTGTTATAGTAATTCTTTGTTTCTTCTCGATTAAATGCATTTACTTTTACTAATATAGTAGTATATATTCACGATTTATGATTATATTGAATATTGTTCATATTGTAAGAATGACTAATATGATCAAATTTTTTAACGTAGATATTGAATGATGTACAAGAATATTGACTTGACAAATCAACCAAAATATTTTGTTATAAGAAAGTGATTTTTTTATTGTATGTTTCTATGTACAAGCTTAGCTATGATGTAGTCACCTATTAATGATACTATCACAGGAAATATAAAGTATCTGTGCATGTAAATAAAAATGATAATGATATTAAAGTGTCTTAAGTGATATAATTTTTTGATACTGCTTCTCCTGTGACAATTCTTAAAATATAGAATGATATTAGTATGTTATTAATATTCTAAGATTTATTGAATAACATGTCAAATATTTATATTGATTTATTAAAAGTTTAACTGAAATGCATATATTTTTTTTCCTTGTGTTATTGTAATTTAGGAGTGTTTGTATTTGTTGACTTTGGTTGGCTCGCCGTTGTTTTAAATTAAATTTTTAAGTGATTTAAAAAATGTTTATGGAAGAAGCAGACAACCTGAAATGAGATAAATTTAATTATATTACTTTAATTTAATTTGATTGGCTGTTCTTTCATATATAAAATAGAAAATTAAGGAGGAAGTAAAATTGGAAAATTTTATAAATAAATCATGTAAATTTTATAGTTAACTAATATAATAATTTATTTAAAATACCAATATCATGTTTAAGTCTGGTTTTCAATTTAGTAAAGTCAAATTTAAGGCAAATCAAATAACAAATTAATCAATATTGAGGTGATTACTCATATTATTAGAAAATGATAGTTTTAATGTATATTTGTATGTGCATGTTTAGCTATTATGGAGTCACCTACTTATGATACTAGTGTGAGAACGCAAAAATACCCGAGCACGTAAATTGAAAAAGAAAACTAAAACGTAAGTACTGTAAGTAGTATAATTTTTAGACGGTGTTTCTGTTACTGTTGTATAGATATATAATAATTTTGGTATGCTATTGATAAAAAAAGATTCATTGAATATCATCTCAAATGTTTAAGTTGATTTTTTAAAAGCCTTTCTTGCTTGTATATTACTTTCTTTTCCTTTATCTTATTATAGTTTAGGAGGTGAGTAGTCACTTGTTTTGGTTAACTCGTCGTTACTTTAAACTAATTTTTCAAATAAAATTAAATGGTTTAAAAGATGAACGATAGAAGAAAAAATATGTATAAAAGATGCACACAACATGAAATAAGATAGAATTACTATACTGCATTAATTTAATTTGATTCGTGACTCTTTCATTTGTTAAATATTAAATGAATATAGAAAACATAGTTACCACCATCCCACCGTCTGTACCTATCTTGGTTAACTCGAAGTCTCGGGCCGTGTCGTGACGTATTATAACTCGATTAGTCTATGAGTAAAAGAAAAACTTATAAGAATCTAAAATGCTCATCTTTCTTGAACAACCACTTATCAAAGATGTTCCTTGCCATTTTTTATTACTTTAAGAAAAACAATTTGAGTGAACAAAATAACACAAGAAGAATATGTGATTTGTAATGTTCTTATCATGATATGTTTTAAAATTGAGATCCATTATTATTCATGGTCTATCCACATCAATAGTTGTGAGGAAATAGTCAAAATGATTGGGTACACAAATCTTTTCCATATTAGGAGCAAGACTCCGCCAAACCTCTTCCATATGGCATGGACCTCACTCCTACATTTAAGACAAGTAAAACTAGCCCATAAGGTTAGAAATACTTGGTGCAATTAAATAGTACTGTAAACGTTCATCAACATAACTTATGTCGTACAATATTAATGTTAATATAATTATAGATACTAAAATTGGCAAATATGTAACAAAATAAACGAACTTATGTTAACATTATAATCCTTTTTCAAATTAAATATGTATCATGCTTCTTTAAAGTTCAAAGATTATGTCTTAACATGAGTACAAATAGCATGACAAGTTCAAATAAAGCAATTGTAGAAGATAAGTCATTAAACTTACCATTTAAGTTAATATATTTAATTTTAAAGAAGCTATTTTAAGGAAACTTGATCACAAAAAGAATTATTAGTGAATGCTTAGACGACAAATCATTTAATAAGCTTGATCAAAAAGAGTTTAATTTTTCATTTAATTTATTTGCTTCATCTTTAAAATTCTTTTATGTTTTTAAACAAAGAATCATTAACATATCTTGCTCTTTTTTCATGTGTGTGTGTGTTATAGAAAGAAATGACCAGAGACTATTATACGAGCCTTCAGTTACCTCTAATGCGTCTAACAATTTTAGTACCACCTTCTTAAGGCTAACTATGCCAGAGGTGATTCGAACTCCCATGAATGCCAACCAACAGGTCATGGTACGTGACGCGCGAGTGCACACACACACATGTATATGCATGCATAAATGCATTGGTTTAGTAGTTTAAAAAAATCACTCTGGTGTTTGATTTGGAAATGACAATATATCGGGTGCTTTGCATGTAGTTATCCCTCTTATTTAAAATTATTGGTGACTCTTTATTAAATTAATCATTTATCTCAACATTACCATTAGAGCTAGAGTAATACTTTGGCATGCATCTTCTTATATTACAACTATTCCTCAAGCCACAATAAAAGGTCTCCTTTTAATGTATAATGGCATTTACATAAATAACCCACAACTTTCATGTAATTACATATCTCAAGCCAAACCTTCTTATTTACACATTGCAATGATGACAAAATAGACTTTGTAATCCACTCACCGGGCGGTAACCCCACTCTCTAACCAATGAATCAGCAGTAGAAAACTCTCTCCTTTAATAACGCGACAACGACCCCTGTTCTCCCACTCCTCAATCCGACGAAATGGACCACCATTCCCGGCCCCCCAATTCTCCCACCTCATGGCCTCTCTTCTCCTCCCCGCCGCCCGCCGGCGGCGAAGAGTTCAACTCCTCCGACGATCTCCGTCAAGCTCTCCTCCGCACCACACTCGAGCTCGAGTCCACCCGCTTCATAGCCCAAGAAGAGCTCCGCCGTCTCGAGGCCTACGCCCTCCACCTCTCCCATCTCCTCAACCTCGCTTCACGCGAACGAGACGAAGCTCGCCTCCACGCTCACTCCCTCCTCCTCCTCCTCGATCACCGCCACCGCNTGTGTATATATATATATATATATATATATATATATATAATTTTAGATAGAGGAAATTAGAGACAAATTGAAACTGTCGGCGGGTTAAGAACGTCAAAGCCTAACGAAATTCACTCTAATCATTATTGAATATTTACCTATTTTTAATTAAAAAAAAGCAAGGAAATTTAATTTAAACAACTAAGATTTACATACATACCACAAAATTCTTACGTATTTACACATTTGCCACCGTAACTTCAATTTTTACGAACATGCCATCTCACCTATGCGTGAAAACGTTTATTCATTTTTTTTTCTTGTGTGATATAAAAAATTTTGATGGCATAAATGTAAAAAAGCATATTTTAGATGTTAGATATGTAAATACATACAAATTGGGGGGTATGTATGTAAATGCCTCTTTACACAAATAGCCCTTGAGTTATGTTTATTGGCTTCGTTTCTTCATTTGTTCATTATGGATTATCAAAAGTCATTAAAGATTTACCATAATTCATGTGAGTAAGATCATATATAACAAACATTTGAACACNTAGTATTCTAATCATGCTTGATTTGCTAATTCTGACATTCACAAGAATCATATACAATTTCACAATATTATCATCCTATGATTTCTTGTGTACAAAGGAAAGAATCAAGTATTTCTTTGATTATGAGCTCAATCCCATTTGGAAGTCCAACCCTCATGCCATTTGATTTCAATAAGACTTCTCATGCTTTCTTGCATTATATTAAATAATCTTATTATATCAATTTTCATGTCTTGTATTTTTGTAGAAATTTTATATAACATCTGTACATCACTACATGGCGTGTATTCATTGCTTGCTTGCATGTGCTTCCATTATTGTGCATGTCAGTTATCGCATTTATAAGCATATAGTTTAATCAAACTTGAACATATGTTTAACTTAAATCAAACTAAGATAAGTTAATCAATTAAATCTTTATTGAATTAATTAATTTAACTAAAATTAAACATTTAACTCGAACAAAATTAAGGTAATCAATTAAATCTTCATCAAATCAACTAGCTTAATTAAAGTTAAACATTAACTTAAATTAAATCAAGTTAAATTAATTAAATATTGATTAACTCAACTAAGACTTAAATTAAACTAAGTTAAATCAAAGAACTAATCAAACTAAATCATAATAAACTTTAATTCAATATAATCAGAATAAATATAAACTAAGAAAGATATAATAAACTTAAACATAAAATTAAAACTAAACTGAGTTAACTTAAAGTAAAATTTAAGCCCAAATTTATCTAATAATGAATTTAGACATATCCAAAGCAAAAATGAACATAAATTCAACATAAACCCAACTCAAACTCAAATGTCAAATCCAAAGTAAAAGAGCTAATTAAATCATATTAATTGTCCAGGGGTACCTTGTCCCTCCGAATAAAGTGCCCCTTCGTCCTAAAACCAAGGAGAAGTGATTAGCAAAACCGTTGGATAGACGATTTTCGCTTTTCACAATTTTTGTAACATTAGAATAAAGTGAAACATAAATTAAAATTCGGAATTTAAATACTTGCACAATAATTAAACAACTTACTTAAACCACCAAATGGTAATAAACAACTCAAGCATAAAGAAAGCACGACTATCTCACATACCATACTTCTTTAGACATTTTGCTAGTCAACTAACCTATATTAGGTTAGGCCGATGGTAGATTGTGTGCGCTTTTTTTTGTGTGCTTGCATGCTTGGATTGAATGAGTTTGATGAATGTGATTTTGTCATTTTATATGGAGGCTTAGGGTTGTTGTTGTTTGCGTAGATTGGATGTTAAGACGACGTTTATTAGACTAACATTATTTTCTAAGATGAGAATGCTTAGGTGGATGAGTGGCTGGACACTTAGAAACAATGTGAAATGAATGTATCTGTAAAAGAGTTGATGTAGATCCAATGTTAGATAAGATTAAAGAAAGTCATCTTAAATGGTTTAATCACATTAAACGCCGATCATCTAATGATCCAGTTAGGAAAGTAGATGTTTTAGATTCAATTTATGCTAAGAAATGCAAAGGTAGACCTAAAAAGACTTGGGCATATTTATAAAAAATGTTCTAAATTTATTAGAATTAAATTAAAATATGACACTCAATAGGACACAATGGAAAAAAAAGGATTCATGTAACCGACCCCATTTAGCGAGATAAAGGATTGTGAGGACGCTAAGTCAATATGGTTTGCCTAGTTTGCTTTGTGTTATATTCTTGACATGTTACAGTAATAACGCTTTTCTACTGAGCCTTTGATTTCACTTTAATGCAATCGAATCTATAGCAAAGTTAGAGTACTTTGTCTATGGTTGTCTAGATCGTCTAAAATGGGACTTACTTGACGAAGCTGGGATAGACCTCAACTTCACAAAAGAGCAAAGATGAACCTCAACTCAAGGATCAAAGAAAGAACAACAGATCACCAGAAATTTAACTAAAGTTATCGAGAAAGCCTAGCCAACCAACGAGTTTGTCTTGGGTCTAGGCCAGACTGTGCGAGTGCAGATGCTTAACAACCCAACCTTTTTATTTTTCTTCTGGGGTGTACCGCGGTACTCCGCCGCACTGCATGTGTTTTATTTATTTTTGTGTTATTCTTTTGCACATGCATGTGTTTTATTTACTGATGTGGGCAATAGAAAATTGCATGCTTTTCATAGTTTTATTTCAATGATTTTATGTCAATCTTTGATTTATTTGGCTTTTAGGCTGAGAGATTTTTTACCCAAACACAAACTTTAATTAATTTTTTTAAAAATCAACTCAACCATAAACAAAAATAATAAACTCATAATCTAATGAAAAACTACATTCACACCCCGAGTGTTGCATTAACATGCATTTAATTATTAAACAACCTAAATAAAATTCAAGTAGAAACATAAAGACTAGAGGAACCATACGCAGATGAAAGCATCATTTTTTATTTTTCCCTTTGTCTCACTGGGCCTTCACCCATTACATGGAAATGGAGGATCTGACCTCTTATTAGGTGAATATGGCTTTTTTACATTACTTTGCCTTAAAACACTTCTAACATGCATCATATAAGAATTATACAGCTTCACTTCACTGCTATAGTCTCACTGATTAAAAATGTAATTAATAAAACTTTCGCCGATCGATCGCTTCCGATTAATCAAGTCCATTTTCAGTTGGCTCAATCGAGTCGACATAATATTACATTAATAATAAAATTTTAAGATTTAAAATGACAATATTTAAATGAGTGAGGAGCATATCTCTACGTGGGCCACTTGATCTTATAATCGAGTCGTAAGTCATCAATTCTAATAAAAACAGTTTACCACTTTTAATGTGCATGTGATCGGCATCATTGTTTTAAAACTTAGGTGTTTGCTGGCAGCTTATTACATGATGGTTGTAAGTCTAGGAGGGCTGGATTTTACTCCCTAGTGGGAGTTAAATCCTCATGTCTCACTATTTTAGATTAGGTTTGAATATCCACCTTACTGGTAAGACTCGCTTTAGTTTATGTTAATTAGGTTATCTTGTTGGTTTTTTCACATAACTAATTTCTCTTAAGCTGTACAATGACTCGTTCAGGCAAATTTAAGTCGTAACTTTCTAAAAATTATTCAATTAAACGTGAAATATCTCCTCAATCCCTAAAACATAAAACCCAACTATAGGATAAACTAGAGAAACCACTGGGTCACCGAGTATCTGGTGCTTCCTATTCCTCGTCCATTGACTTCCACTAAGAACAGTTCCAAATTTGAGTCATTCATTTTCATATTCCAATTAAAGATTTAGAATCTTTGTGATATGCATAAATGAATATTCAATATTTTAATCGAGAGTTGCATTTTCAATCAAATAATTAATCAAAAATGGCTTGCCTCTTTAGAAATATCAAATCCCAAAATTAAAATAAATAATATTCTTTAAGGACAAGAGAAAAAATTCTAGTTCATAGCCCCATAAAATAGTGAAATGATAATTTCAGGATTGGATCCATCATAGGATAGTATTTTCATCTCTCGAAATGATATACTATACATTGATGTCGTATTCGATCATAAGAGAGAAATTTTAAAAATCTTGTGTGGTCTCTCACAGTAGAACAACTCTCTCTAACGTTAAAATAAATTTAAATATTACAACTAGCTTAAAAAACTACTAAAAGCATTAAGTGTAATCAATAGAGAGCTCCCAACAAGAAAACTACAAGCCCATCTTGCAATTTACGTGTTGTATCAATCAAGGGGATAATCTATGGTAGAAGATAAATTACATCAAGCTTTTTCCTCTTGTAAAGGCACAATGACATTCAACACTCTCCCTCAAATTAGTTTGTGAACATCATACAAGTCAAGCTTGTCAATAATGTTTTTCTCAAATAGGGTCTTCATCAATCCTTTTGCTAGTAAGTCAATAATCAAATTGGAAGTAAATAAAACTCCATTTTGAATTTTTTATTTAATAAAATGTTAACCTAAATCACCATGTCTGACCCTATCACAATAGAAAAGATTTGTACATCATGCTGATAACATTAATGTCACATTATAATATTATAGATGTGTTGACTACTGTAGCACTATTAGGGACAGCTCAAGTCATATTAATTCATTTCTCCTCCAACTAGCCAAGATTTGATTTCAGCTTTGTACTACTCGTTGCCACCATTTTTTGTTTTTTATTTCTCTATGTAACAAATCATGCCACACATAAGTGCAGTGCCCTGATGTAGATCTACCAACTATAGTGCCACCAACTCAATCTGCATCAATATAGGATTTTAAAATTTTAAAATATAGAATAAGCCCTTTGTTGGGTTCTCTTTTACGTAATCAAGTATTCTTATGACAACATTCATTTGGTCTTGGTGCATGCATGAATTGACGTACCATTCTAATGGCAAAACTAATGTGAGGTCTAGCATAAGCTATATAATTGAGTTTCTCAACCAAACCAATATTTGGTATCCGCTCTCATCAATTGGAGAACTAGTGCTAAAATCACCTGATTTTGTATTTTATCCATTGAAATGTAAACAGGTTTGCTTCCAATCCAAAAAGGAAAAAAAGAGATTTACATATTTTCATTGAGAAATCGTAATGTCATAGTTGTTTCTAGTGATTTTCATTTTGAAGTCCCTGAGATGCACGATGCCTTTAATTTCGAACCCCCGATCATGTTTTCTTGTTTAAGATACTGATCTCCTAATCAAATCCCATATAAAAATGCTATCATCAACATAGATAAGTAATATGGTAGACACTACCAATCTTATGTTTGCAGAACAAAACATGAACTGATGAAGTCGATTTAAAGCCTTGCTGGCGTAGTTTTGGAAAACCATTCAAACCAAGCTCTAGATCATTGTTTGAGCTCATAAATAGATTTTTTCAATTTACATAAGTCATTAATCCTTGAAGGAATATCTAATCTTAGTGTTCACTCGGTGACCAATCAATGCTAACCAGCATTGAGAGAATGACTTGAATAGTATTATTAAGTTCAGCAGCAACAACAAAAGTTTCAAAGTGGTTAATCCTATAAATTTGGATGAACNGTTTTCTTGTTTAAGATACTGATCTCCTAATCAAATCCCATATAAAAATGCTATCATCAACATAGATAAGTACTATGGTAGACACTACCAATCTTATGTTTGCAGAACAAAACATGAACTGATTAAGTCGATTTAAAGCCTTGCTGGCGTAGTTTTGGAAAACCATTCAAATCAAGCTCTAGATCATTGTTTGAGCTCATAAATAGATTTTTTCAATTTACATAAGTCATTAATCCTTGAAGGAATATCTAATCTTAGTGTTCACTTGGTGACCAATCAATGCTAACCGGCATTGAGAGAATGACTTGAATAGTATTAAGTTCAGCAACAACAACAAAAGTTTCAAAGTGGTTAATCCTATAAATTTGGATGAACAATTTTGCTACCAAACATGTTTTGTACCTCTAAATGGATTCATAAAACTAATACTTGACAATAAAGACTCATTTACATCCAATTGAATGAAATTCTTGAGTTTATAAGGACCTCCCATGTTCTAATTTTTTTCAACAGCTTTCATTTCATCTTCAGTGGCCTCTCACCATTTTGGTCGATTAAAAGCTTCTTCTAATAGTCTATGGGATTTTAATTTCTATAAAATAGAAAAATAGAGTATTTATTANGCAAGTTTAGATTTTCAGTCATCAACAAATTCAGAATACTAGTATCCTCCATTAAAGTGCCATTCTTGGTGTATGGTGATCCTTTTCTCAACAGCTTTCGAATATTTTTATTTGAGAGTTTGCATTTGCCAATTGATGATTCTCCCATAGCAAAAGAGAAACCTAGCATGGTGACATTAAGAAATAAAACTATCCTCAGAAATTTCTTCATGAACAACATTTCAATGTCGACGACATTAGCAACATTTTAGAGTCATTGGGAGTATCATCAGATTTACAGCATATTTTCATAAAAGAAGAAAACACTTTTGTTGTAAGTGAACATAATTCCCACAAAATATTTGGGACGACCTAGATCTTTGAAAATAAAATATTTTTTGATATAATACTCAAACACTTAGTAGATGGGTCAAATTATGTTGGAAAAAAGTATGTAAAAGCAGACATGAAATAGTGTAATACTTTATGGCTTGTGTGAGACAAAAATTAGCCTACAAATANATTTAGTATGTATATATATATATATATATATATATATATATAATTTTAGATATTATTGTGCTCTTTAAAATTTAGGTGATGTTATTATAAATAAAAATAAGTGAATGTCAAGTTTATAAATTTTAAAATTTACTTTTTTGTATTTATTTTCCCCAATTTAATAGCATTATTATGATTTATTACATAATTATGCATTATTAATATATATATATATATATATATTAAAGTCTAGTTTTAGAATTATGGGAGGGAATTAGAGACAAATTGAAACTGTCGGTAGGTTAAGAACGTCAAATCCTAAGAAAAATCACCCTAATCTTTATTGAAAAAATAAATAAATATTTAGACATGAGTTATTTTTTTTTCCCTATTTTTATATTTAAAAAAAGCAACGAAATTTAATTCAAACAACTATGATTTACATAAATACCACAAAATTCTTACGTATTTACACATTTGCCACCGAAACTTCAATTTTTACGAACATGCCATCGCACCTATGCGTGAAAAAGTTTATTCATTTTTTCTTGTGTGATATAAAAAATTTTGATGGCATGAATATAAAAAAGCAAAATTTAGATGTCAGATATGTAAATACATACAAATTGGGGGGTATGTATGTAAATGCCTATTTACACAAATAGCCCTTAAATTATGTTTATTGGCTTCGTTTCTTCATTTGGTCAAATAATTGCTATTTGTAATTATGGATTATCAAAAGTCATTAAAGATTCTACCATAAATCATGTGAGTTAGATCATCTATAACAAATAGGGCTGTCAAAACGGCTCATTGTTCGCGAACAGCTTGTGTTTGGCTCGTTAAGAAGCTCGTGTTCGGCTCGTTCGTTAAGTTAACAGGCTGAATACGAACAAATATTTATTCGTTCGTGTTCGGCTCGTTTTGGCTCGAAATACTACTAATCAATTATATATATATCTTTGATGAGTAGTATTTTCAAAAAATTTAATTGACTACAAGGCTACACAGATTTATAATCAGTTAAAAGTATTAATTAAAAAAATAGAATAAAAATTATTAAATAAATTCAAATGATATTCTAAATCTTACCAAAATCCTTAACATCTATGTGATTAGGGTTGTCAAAACGACTCTTTGTTCGTGAACGGCTCGTATTCAGCCCGCTAAGCAAGCCGAACACAAACACACCTTTTGAGCTCGAAATATAAACGAGCCGAGCATGAGCAGAGACTGGGCTCGATCGTGTTCGGCTCGTTTACACCCCTAATAACAAACAATTGAAAACTCATCATTTTTTCTTATTCTTTTATGCTTCCTCCTCTAATCATTAAGATGTTGTGGTTTAACAATCCTGAGAATTGACTAATGATCACAATCTCTCGCACTAATTATGTCCCCCACATTCGGAGAGGTCTTTTATTTTTTCCATGCCACGAGAATAGGGTTCCTCATGTTCACACAGTCAAGTCATTCCAATCATCGATCGGTCCCTACATCATTGACTGCATCCCCAGTATCTCAACCACCATTATTATAAATTATCTTGCTAATTTGGTTGATAAAATATGATGACATGATACGAGCAATGAGCTCGAATCGAGATTTTATTCCCTCCTTCAAATCTTTCATACAATGATCGATCAATGAGGGTGTAGTGTCAAATAAGCAAAAGTTTCTACATTACTGACAGATGTGAGTAAAGATGTTAGTCTATAAAACTATTATTATGATATAATTTTGGAATATCGTTTGAAGTTTAAATGTTAAATATCTAAATAAATGGGAATTCATAGGTATGTATGCAAATATTTTTTTTATTTAATGAGTATAGGTGAAAGATGATGTGACAAATTCTATGAATAACATGGCACAAATCATGCTATTTTGGCAACATATTAGTCCTTTATTTTCTTTCTAATAAAGTTTAATTTATGCATTAGTCTAATCAATCAATTCAATTGACTTTTAGAGGCTATGCCTAATGTAGGTCAATAAAATACCAAGGTTAGTTATTATCTAAGATTAAAGTATAATAAAAAGAATTTCTTAAGGACATATTATTTAGATGGAAAAAAAAAATAGGTTTGTATGACTATATGACCATAATATTAAATTTTTAGCAATATAATAAAGGGATATTTACATACATACCACTAAACTTGTATATATTTACATATTAAACACCTGAACTGAAAGATGTAATTCACTTTGAAAGTTAAAATTGTGGTATTTTTATGTTATGTGAAAGATTTTGGTGGTACAAATGTAAAAAAAAAAGCAAAGTTTGGGCGTTAGATTTATAAATATATAATAATTAGGTGTTATATTTAGCATCACATCAAATATATTATTATTTTTAGCTTTTTAGAAGTGAAGTTTTATGTAGGGCTGTCAAAACGGCTCGTTGTTCGCGAACAGCTCGTGTTCGGCTCGTTAAGAATCTCATGTTCGGCTCATTAATTTCGTTTGATAAGTTAACGAGCCAAACACGAACTAAGATGTGTTCGTTCGTGTTCGGCTCTTTTTGGCTCGAAATACTACTCATCAAGTTACTATAAGACTACAAAGATTTATAATCAATTAAAATATTGATTAAGAAAATAGAATAAAATTTATTAAATTAGATTTAAATGATGTTTTAATATAAATAATAATTTTTAAATCTTGCTCAAATCTTTATTGTCTTATGACTATATGATTAGGGTTGTTAAAATGACTCTTTGTTCACGAGCTGAACATGAACACACTTTTTGAGCTCGAAATATAAACGAGCCGAACACGAGCTGAGCACTCGTTTACACCCCTAGTCTTATGACATCAAAATATTGTAAGGGTAAAAAACAAATTTAAATGCCAAATATGTAAATACATATAAGAATTGCGTGGTATGTATGTAAATTTCCCATTAATAAATTGCATTTCAAATTAATTTTTTTTTATGTTTAGGTTAATTTAAATAATTAAAAAATGTTTTAATCTTTCTTAATCGAAAATTGATTTACATGGAAGCAAAATCATTACACTATTTTTTTATTTTGACCATTTTTTTTTTCAATTAAAATCAAAATATATTATATTTTTTAATAAATATTAATTGATATTCAAGTCAAACTTTTATGGTTATGGAAAAAAAATATACCTATTTTTAATATTTACATTTAAATTATTTAAATGTCATACAATTATTTGCATTGAACCTATGTCTTGCAGCCATTTATTCCATAATCTCACCTTCCATTCTCCCTCATGTCTTTCATCTCTCCACCACAACAGAAATCAAGCACACCATTACCTCTCGATGCTTAACCAGATCATGACACAATATCTATCCAAGCTCAATACTATTGTCGACAATTATCTCTGCAGTGGGCGAACATTTGGATCATGAAAACATTATTATCTATACGCTTAATTGTCTATCCAACACGATATCAAAGCTTCAAGACCGCCATTCACACACAAGTGCATCCTATAGACTTGGATGACTTCTACTCTCTTCTTTACCTTGAGGAGATTAACACAACCAGTGACAATCAGAGAATTGAGCAGGCCAGTAATGCTCAAGCCGCACTCCAAGCTACTTGAAATCAGCTTCTCCTCCTTCACTTGAGGTCATGACGGAGCACAACCAATGCTCATTCCAAGGGTGGGCAAAGAACGCCTCAAATCTAGGTTAGATGCCCAATCCACAACAAATTTGGACAATTGTCAGCCGCTTGCACATGTCCAATCTTGAGTGGCATTACATATAACTGCTTCCAATTGGGCATTGGACTCTGGTGCAACAACTCACCTTATATAATATTTTAGCCATCTCTAGATAGTTAATCCTTCAACCGACGCGGAACATGTAACGATAGGCAATGGTCAACCTATTCCAGTCACACATAAGGGTGAGAGCATTCTCCCAACTTCTCACCGTAAGCTACTTTTACCCCAAATTTGGCATGTTTCCTCTCTTTCTTAAGACCTATTACCTATGCATAAACATACATTCCACCAAATACCTATCCCAAATCTTTCATATCACACGAAAAAATGACCATTGTAACTTTAAAAAGCAGAATACATCTTTTCTTACATAGGTAAAGTGATATGTGAAGTTTAGTCCTTAGATTTGTAAATATGTATAAATTAAACAGTATTTATATAAATATTCTTTAAAAATTATTGTTGATATTGACTTTTTTTTTTTTAATTAAACACTTTTTATACATATGTTTTGAAATGATTGTGATAATAAATATTATATGAGTAAATATCAAAATTTATACAAAATGCATACAAGTCCACAAAAATACTTAAAACCCACTAAATATAGAGCTTAATTTGGGTACATATTGCATGCCCTTTTCCCATGCAAATCAAAAGATTACATAAAAAAGGCCAATTTTGAAGTGACATTTTAATGTCATGACACAAATAATGGTGTTTGGACTAGCTCTAAATAGTTTACCTTTAAGAACATTTTTTTTATAGGCTGAGTTGCACTAAGGTTAGATTAATAATTTCTCATGTCAAATCATGTAAAAGCTAGTTTGCTTTTCTTGTTACAAATAAGTGAAGGCTATTATGTCAACCTTCATAAAGTTTTGAGCACATGGTTTAGTTGTGTGGCCCTTATTGTCCCAATATTTTCTTGAAAAGACTACATGTTCTAGGATTTGGCTTTGTCTTTATGCAATTAGCTAATTAATAATTATGNTTATAGGCCGAGTTGCACTAAGGTTAGACTAATAATTTCTCATGTCAAATCATGTAAAAGCTAGTTTGCCTTTCTTGTTACTNTTATAGGCCGAGTTGCACTAAGGTTAGACTAATAATTTCTCATGTCAAATCATGTAAAAGCTAGTTTGCCTTAGTGAAGGCTATTATGTCAACCTTCATAAAGTTTTGAGCACATGGCTTAGTTGTGTGGCCCTTATTGTCTCAACATTTCCTTGAAAAGACTACAAGTTCTAGGATTTGGCTTTGTCTTTATGCAATTAGCTAATTAATAGTTATCTTAATTAAACCATAAAGNAGTTGTGTGGCCCTTATTGTCTCAACATTTCCTTGAAAAGACTACAAGTTCTAGGATTTGGCTTTGTCTTTACGCAATTAGCTAATTAATAATTATCTTAATTAAACCATAAAAAGTTAGCATTTTGTAAGAAACCTCACAAAAATTGGTAAATTACATTAATATAATCAAATAAGAGCATTAATTAGTTTAGCCCCTCTTGATGCTTGGATAAGTCAATTTGTCTAATTATAATAATTTTATGAAAAAAAATACATTTTTTATNGAAAAAAAATACATTTTTTATTTGAATAAATATAAATTTACAAAAGCACCAAAATTTATGGACTGCATTCATCCTCATGCAACTAATTATTAAGTTTAAAAGCCCTTCTTGCATGGTAATTATTAAATCCAATTAAATGAAAATTTAATGCATTTTTTTATATTTATTATTTATTATTATTATTATTATTATTATTATTAAATGTGATTGCCATGCATAAATTTGACTAAGTTTTTGATTGAAAAGGAAAGGGCCGGCAGAAAAATTAGACTTACAAATTCATGTGATTTTTCAAGAGGATTTGTAAATTAAATAAAGTAGAGGGACATATTTTTCTTCTATNTTATGTTAATTAAACCATAAAAAGTTAGCATTTTGTAAGAAACCTCACAAAAATTGGTAAATTACATTAATAAAATCAAATAAGAGCATTAATTAGTTTAAGCCCTCTTGATGCTTGGATAAGTCAATGTGTCTAATTATAATAATTTTATGAAAAAAAAAATACATTTTTTATTTTAATAAATATAAATTTACAAAAGCACCAAAATTTATGGACTGCATTCATCCTCATGCAACTAATTATTAAGTTTAAAAGCCCTTCTTGCATGGTAATTATTAAATCCAATTAAATGAAAATTTAATGCATTTTTTATATTTTTATTTATTTTATTATTATTATTATTATTATTATTATTATTAAATGTGATTGCCATGCATAAATTTGGCTAAGCTTTTAATGGAAAAGGAAAGGGCCAGCAGAAAAATTAGACTTACAAATGCATGTGATTTTTCAAGAATATTTGTAAATTTAAAAAAAGTAGAGGGACATATTTTTCTTCTTCAGTTGGTAGCATACAAATTAACTTATTTACATTTTGCTTTATAAAGTATCATTTTCCTATTAAAAGTGACCTTTTGAGGGGTGGATTTCAAATTATTTAAATTGAATGATGGCATATGTATGACTATTGATATATAGATTAATTGGTATGTCATTTTTTGTAATATAATTTGTGTACAAACATAAATAATTTTTGGGGCATTTACAAACATTATATATACCACACAAATCTTATATATTTACAAGTTTAACATCTAAACTGTTGAGAAATTAAGGCGAAGAAAAACAAGAACGACACAAATCTAGAAGAACATAAAGAGATTTAACGAGGTTCGGCAAGGATGCCTACGTCTTCGGGAGCAAAGCGGTAGCTTTTCACTAATTCAGAAAAATACAGAATACAGAAATCAGGGATTCAGAGATAATCCCTAGGGTTACATACAAGTCTAATATATAACCCAAGAAAGTACATAAAAAGGAAACCTTTGGTACAATATGTAATTATCAAATTACCCTTATACCACACCCCCAACCCACATAAGGAAGCTCCTCTGATTTAGACAAAATCTTCCGCTCTGCTCCGCTCCTGATTTAGCAATGTTCATTTATAGTATATGAGCCATATCTAACATAAACATACATATTTACATGCATGCCAATTAAATATATAACATGAAATAAAAAATACGACCAATACATCTTCCCATGTACAAGTTTATGACAACAAAGTGTTATATAAGAGTAAATATCAAACTTTGGGTGCTAGATAGGCAAATAGATAATAATTACTTGGTATATATGTAATTTTTTCTTAATTTTTAATCAACATACAATAATTAGCATAGTTGGGAACTAATTGATCTAATTAACGCAGATAAATCAATATTTTATCCTTCCACGATGATTGCTTTCATTGGTTTGGATAAGGGAGGGCTTTTCATTGATGGTTGCTCGGCTTCAAACGCTCGAAAATCATGAGAAACTTTAGCTTAAATAACTCTAAAAAGACAAATGGTGGATTTGGGGGAGTTTATTTACAGTGGAGGCGTTTTTAAAAACGCCGCCGGCTATTTGAATAATACATTTTGAAGGCATTTTAAAAACGTCGTTTCGTTCTTTTAATTAAACACGGATCGCGGGTAGGGTCTCGTGATTCATGTTTCGTTCGACCGATTTACAGTAAAGCCCAAGTCATTATGAGCTTCTTCTCCCGTCCCTTCTATCCCAAGCCCTGAAGACATGGCTAAAATAGGCGATCCTCTGCATCAACAGAGACGAGGAGACGAAGATTCAAAAAATTGTTTGGCTCCACAAAACTTCGAAAAATTGCTTGACACCACAAAGCTTTTCCTCTTCCCAAGCTTATCCCGCCAAGACCCCAAGTTTCATTCGGCCACTTCTCCCTCCGAGAGACCTTCGACCGATGCTCTCCATCACTGAAGGAGTCGGGACAGAAATACCCGAACATTTACTCCCTTTATAGCACTCTTTTTCCGGCTCCTTCCTCCAACACCTCTCTTTGAAGTTTCATTCGGCCACTTCTCCCTCCGAGAGACCTTCGACCGACACTCTCCATCACTGAAGGAGTCGGGACAGAAATACCCGAACATTTACTCCCTTTATAGCACTCTTTTTCCGGCTCCTTCCTCCAACACCTCTCTTTGTCGGGTTTCTCATCATTGAAGCAGTTAATTTGAGCCTTGCAGGGGGCTGTGTCATGCGGTTAATAATTTAATTTCTTATTCATTTCTTAAAGCACTTGGATATGTTTTTTATGAAAATTAAACAATTGAAATACACGCACCTTGTGAATTGATATCATAATTATAATGGATTGAAGCGATAGATAGTTAAGGAAATATAGCTGTAGAAATTGAAGTTTAGATGTTATGAATTGAGTGGTCTTCGTTTATGTTTTTCAAAATTGTTATGTATAGAGTTAGCAATGACAAAAAGTGTAGTTGTAATATATGTGGAGAACTGTAGTTGTGTTCTTTTTAATATTTGTGCACCTATTGATATCCTAGAGAATGATCATTTATCCAAAATCAGTTGTTTTCGAAACGCACAAACCAAACAACTAATCAGTCTATCAGAATAAACTGGTTATAAATAAATTATCAGGATAAACAGCTTATCTAAATAAGTTGGATAAGCTGCAGCTGCCCCAAACAGACCCAGAGCTTGACACCATTAAATTTTTGGGGCATTTACATACACACCATCCAATTTCTATGTATTTACATATCTAACACCTATAGTTTAATGTTTAGATTTACAGCACCCAAGCCTTCATATCACAATCACATAAAAAATATCACTATTTTAGCTTTTAAAAACTAAAATACACCTTTTTAAGCATGGTTAAGGTGGGCAGATATATAAACATTGAATTTTTAATTGTTAGTATGTAAATACATAAGAATTAAGTGATATGTATGTAAGTATTCCTAAATTTTTTTTCTTCAGCCATACCAGANGGTAGCATACAAATTAACTTATTTACATTTTGCTTTATAAAGTATCATTTTCCTATTAAAAGTGACCTTTTGGAGGGGTGGATTTCAAATTATTTAAATTGAATGATGGTATATGTATGACTATTGATATATAGATTAATTGGTATGTCATTTTTGTAATATAATTTGTATACAACATAAATAATTTTTGGGGCATTTACATACATTATATGTACCACACAAATCTTATATATTTACAATTCTAACATCTAAACTGTTGAGAAATTAGGGCGAAGAAAAACAAGAACGACACAAATCTAGAAGAACACAAAGAGATTTAACGAAGTTCGGCAAGGATGCCTACGTTTTCGGAAGCAGAGCGGCGGCTTTTCACTAATTCATAAAAAAATACAGAATACAGAAATCAGGGATTCAGAGATAATCCTTAGAGTTACATACAAGCCTAATTTATAACCCTAGAAAGTACATAAAAAAGGAAACATTGGGTATAATATGTAACTACCAAATCACCCCTGTACCACACCCCCAACCCACATAAGGAAGCTCCTCTGATTTGTATAGAATCTTCCACTCCGCTCCGCTCCGCTCCTGATTTAGTACTGTTCATTTATAATATGAGCCATATCTAACATAAACATACATATTTTCATGCATGCCAATTAAATATATAACATGAAATAAAAAATACCACCAATATATCTTCCCATCCACGTTTATGCAACAAAGTGTTATAAGTGTAAATACCAAACTTTGGGTGCTAGATAGGCAAATAGATAATAATTACTTGGTAAATATGTAATTTTTTCTTAATTTTTAATCAACATACAATAATTAGCATAGTTGAGAACTAATTGATCTAATTAACGCAGATTAATCAATATTTTATCCTTCCACGATGCTTGCTTTCATTGGTTTGGATAAGGGAGGGCTTTTCATTGATGATCGCTCGCCTTCAAACGCTTGAAAATCATGCTTAGCTTTAACTTAAGGTGAGTTTAAGGCAGCTTGTAGCTTATCCTGAAATGTGATACGCGGGTCGACCACGGGGTTCGCCCCGCAACCTACGTTTAGTGTAAAAATAGAACCATATTTTCGGATAAACGGGCAAAACATGCGAACGAAACAATATAGCGGCGATTTCAAAAACGCCCGGCACTTATAAGCTGCCCCCAAACGAGCCCTTAAATAATTCTAAATAGAGAGAGAGTTGGACACAACTTAAAAGGAATTCTTGGAAATTTGCAATTAAATTTTTTGGGGTATTTACATACACAACACCCAATTTCTATGTATTTACATATCTAACACCTATATTTCAATTTTTACATTTACAGCACCCAAGCCTTCATATCACAATCACATAAAAAATATCACTATTTTAGCTTTTAAAAACTAAAATACACCTTTTTAAGCATGGTTAAGGTGGGCAGATATATAAAAATTGAATTTTTAATTGTTAGTATGTAAATACATAAGAATTAAGTGATGTGTATGTAAGTATTCCTCAATTTTTTTTCTTCAGCCATACCACAAAAAACCTAAAAATTACAAATAATAAAAGTTTAAAAAATCTGACAAAAACCAGAGGAAAAAAAAATTTAAAAAAAAAAAACACATCAAAATTCTTCTCTTCTAAGAACTCGAGCTGCCATCACTGTCATCATACAGAGCTCTTGATTGTATTATGACCCTAGCCCCTNTACCACAAAAAACCTAAAAATTACAAATAATAAAAGTTTAAAAAATCTGACAAAAACCAGAGGAAAAAAAAAACACATCAAAATTCTTCTGTTCTAAGAACTTGAGCTGCCATCACTGCCATCATACAGAGCTCTTGATTGTATTATGACCCTAGCCCCAGAAATAAGCCTGCAAGAACACCACACCCACATTCTCCATCAAGAAACAGAAACAGAACTGCAAATGACCAAGTAAGAACAAATCTCAAAGAAATTTGACTTAACTTTCCTCAATCTTGATTGTCTTCTCACCATCTTCCTTGATTGAAGGAATTTCAGTAATTCTCTTGTTTGCATCAATGGAGGATTGGCTACACTCTTGACCAACTGAAGAGTTTCTTGGGCAGTCTGAGATTGCTGATCTCATTGACTCGTTCCTCGATGGCTTGTTCGACGTGAGCTTGACGGGCCGAGGAAGGCATTTGGAATCGACAAATCTTTCTTTTTCTTTNAGAAATTTGACTTAACTTTCCTCAATCTTGATTGTCTTCTCACCATCTTCCTTGATTGAAGGAATTTCAGTAGTTCTCTTGTTTGCATCAATGGAGGATTGGCTACACTCCTGACCAACTGAAGAGTTTCTCGGGCAGTCTGAGATTGCTGATCTCATTGACTCGTTCCTCGATGGCTTGTTCGACGTGAGCTTGACGGCCCGAGGAAGGCATTTGGAATCGACAAATCTTTCTTTTTCTTTCGTAGAGTATGGCGATTTAGCGGTTCTGTATAATACATAATATTTTAACATTGTTACACAATATTCTACATTTGAAAGTGTATTTTGTTAAGGCTTTTACATAGTAGCGAGCAATTCTTATGTATTTACATATCTCTGTAAATAAATAAGAATTGTGTGCTACATATGTAAAATTCCCTTTTTTTGGGTAATAGAGAATTTCTTCCAGTAATGAATAAATTCTGTAATCAGTTATCAAAAACCAACAATGTTGGAAGCATTTCGGATGAAATAATCAAAATCCTTGAACCTGAGCTTATTGCTACAACATCTATCTTAAATTATTTCATCAAACTAAACAGTATTATCTATATTTTGTGAACTTAATAAATGTGTAAGATATTGAAGCAACATGTTGATGTTAAGCCTAAAGAAACACTACATGTTCATCTTCATACAATTCTCCTTCTTTTTTCTTCAAATAACTTGTCACAATATGCAAAAAAATTACTACAGNAACACTACATGTTCATCTTCATACAATTCTCCTTCTTTTTCCTCAAATAATTTGTCACAATATGCAAAAAAATTACTACAAAACACAAAATTAAGATCTTGAATAAACATAATTTTGGAAAATGCAAGAGAAGTTTTATAAATTATAAGAAAACACAGCATATTTGCATTGATGGCAAGATTTAGATTCATGAAAGAGTATCCAGCAAAGGGAAAAATATATAAAACTATGACATAACAACCGTTCAATTGCTAACTTAGCTCAAAATTGTTAGCTGGTTAGACAAATCTGCAATTAAGAACTAAAGTTTACTACTGAAAAGGATCAACAAGAAGCCCAAACAATGAGAAAATTATCAGATTTACCTGTCAGCATTGAAGGAAGAGGACCTCTTAAGAGTAGCCAAACCTTCTCTTACATCTTCCTTCTGCCTTTTAGTTTCAAGCAAGCTCCCACTGAAAAACTCCTTATCTTCCACTCTTATNTAAATTATAAGAAAACACAGCATATTTGCATTGATGGCAAGATTTAGATTCATGAAAGAGTATCCAGCAAAGAGAGAAATAAATAAAACTATTACATGACAACACTTCATTTGTTAACTTGGCTCAAAATTGTTATCTGGTTAGATAAATCTGCAATTAAGAAATATATTCTACTACTGAAAAGGATCAACAAGAAGCCCAAACAATGAGAATATTAACAGATTTACCTGTCAGCATTAAAGGAAGAGGACCTCTTGAGAGTAGCCAAACCTTCTCTTACATCTTCCTTTTGCCTTTTAGTTTCAAGCAAGCTCCCACTAAAATACTCCTTATCTTCCATTCTTAACCCGACAAAACTCGGATTCTCCGACAAGTAATCAAGCTCGCCAATAAACACAGAGTTGGCTAACACCGATGATGGAAATTTCACGTGAGAGAACTTAGGCTTATAGGTCGGAACAAGGCCAAAGCTATGGTGATCCTTCACAGAAATAGAACCACAAGTTACAAGCTGCATAAACACATTAGTCGCCTTCAATCTTGGCCCCGTTGGAATAAGAATCTCCTCCTCCTCGAGTATCCGGAAGCTGTTTACCTTACTGCAATCTGCTCTAATTAAAGACTCCAAAGTTTCCATCTTTCTACCAGAGGAAGAAGCACTTGAAGAGGTTGGTGGTGGAGAAACCTCATCCCTACATAAGTCAGAGCCATTGTTGGATCCTATGGCTCGATTTGATTGGTTTGGTTCATACTCAAAATCTATAGAGTTTTCATCAGTAGAAATCCCTCTAGTGCGAGTGTTCTTTCTTCCCACTTGAGTTCTTCCTCCATCTTCAGTCTGGGTTGAAGCATCAGCAGCATTACTCGGCTTACACACTCTGTACTCTGATAAACTGGGGGAAACCGTCTTAGCAGAGGTATTGGTCGGCGAAGCCAGTCGATTTACGGAAGGGCATTGCTCTTTTTCTAGTTTTTGAGGAGGAGAAGGTGGCGGTGGGGATGGTGATGGAGGTGATGGAGTTTTTGAGTCCTTGAAGGCAGTTGGAGAGGATGAAGATGAACTCTCATTAGTTCTTGAAGAAGTGGGGGTTGGATTTTCAGATTGAGAAAGCTTCAAATTTTGCTGCTTTCCCATGGCTCCACCATGAATTGCCTTATCTAAACTCAAAACACCCAAATAATTTCCCCGAAAGATAAAAAAACATGATTTTTTTCAAGTCACTAAACAAAATTGCAGGGAAAACCAGTGTTTTTGCTAATAATCGAGGAAAATTACCAGAGGGGAGTTGATCCAAAAGCTCAGAACCCTTGAGCACAAACTCAGTGCCATTGGTAGGGAGGATCAAATCATCCTCAGAGAGATCATGCCACACAAACCCATTTTTATAACTCCTAAAAATTAATTCAAATAAATTAATGGCATTTCAAGACCATAAAAAAGGAGAATTTTTAAAACATAGAGATTCCCCTCTGCTACCTCTTACAAGACCAGGAATACATGGCANAGCTTCAAATTTTGCTGCTTTCCCATGGCTCCACCATGAATTGCCTTATCTAAACTCAAAACACCCAAATAAATTCCCCGAAAGATAAAAAAAACATGATTTTGTTCAAGTCACTAAACAAAATTACAGGAAAAACCAGTGTTTTTGCTAATAATCGAGGAAAATTACCAGAGGGGAGTTGATCCAAAAGCTCAGAACCCTTGAGCACAAACTCAGTGCCATTGGTCGGGAGGATTAAATCATCCTCAGAGAGATCATGCCACACAAACCCATTTTTATAACTCCTAAAAATCAATTCAAATAAATTAATGGCGTTTCAAGACCATATAAAAGGAGAATTTTTAAAACATAGAGATTCCCCTCCGCTACCTCTTACAAGACCAGGAATACATGGCGGCCATTCCTTTCCCTCTGAGCACATTAAGCCGACTTATAACATCTACGNTTATATATTTATATAATATAAGTTATAAAATTAATATAATATATTATTTATATATATTAATATTAGGGATGTTAAGCTGGCTCGTCGTTCGCGAACAACTCGTGTTCGGCTCGTACGTTAAGAAACGAACAAAAACAGTGACTTGACGAACAATTACAAAGAGGAGTTTATTTCAAACAAACTAAATTTCAAATGAACTGAAAACTAACAGAAGCTTTATTCGTTTACACCCCTAGCTACATCAACATACATAGCTCTAAGAAGATAGCTATTTACAAGTTTATCAAATTTGTGGCATAATATATTGATTGTGTGGTTAAAAAAAATCACTTTAGTAAATTATAATGTTTCAAGTGCTATTTATGTAATAATCCCATTTGTGAATTCGTTTGTTATATTTATTTCTCCAAATTTAGATTAAGATTTTTATTCATGGTATTTATTTCATTGATGTAAACTGATGAATCAATTTAGATCTTTCTCCCGCCACTGCCACATGTAGGGTTGTCAAAACGGCTCGTTGTTTGCGAACAGCTCGTGTTTGGGTCGTTAAGAAGCTCATGTTTGGCTCGTTCACTAAGTTAACAAGCGGAACACGAACAACACGAATAAGTTGAAGTTTAGGTATTAGATCTGTGAATTCAAAAGAATTGAGGTGTATGTATGTAAATATTCCTATTTTTTTAATGAATATCATCTAATTATGTTGGCCATTTTTTCTTTGCATCAAATTCTCCACTTGCCTTCACTTTGGTGGTTGATGCAATCATTCTTGGAAGACTTGGGATCTTCATAATTGTGGCTGATTTGCTAATTATGACTTTGTCCTCGANGCATTTACATACATTATATGTACCACACAAATCTTATATATTTACAATTCTAACATCTAAACTGTTGAGAAAGTAGGACGAAGAAAAACAAGAACGCCACAAATCTAGAAGAACACAAAGAGATTTAACGAGGTTCGGCAATGATGCCTACGTCCTCGGGAGCAGAGCGGCGTCTTTTCACTAATTCAGAAAAAATACAGAATACGGAAATCAGGGATTCAGAGATAATCTCTAGGGTTACATACAAGTCTAATTTATAATCCTAGAAAGTACATAAAAAGGAAATATTGGGTGCAATATGTAATTATCAAATTACCCATGTACCACACCCCAACCCACATAAGGAAGCTCCCCTGATTTGGGCAGAATCTTCCGCTCCTGATTTAGCACTGTTCATTTATAGTATATGACCCATATCTAACATAAACATACATATTTACATGCATGCCAATTAAATATATAACATGAAATAAAAATACGACCAATACATCTTCCCATGCACAAGTTTATGACAACAAGGTGTTATTAGTGTAATATCAAGCTTTGGGTGCTAGATAGGCAAATAGATAATAATTACTTGATATATATGTAATTTTTTTCTTAATTTTTAATCAACATACAATAATTAGCTTAGTTGGGAACTAATTGATCTAATTAACGCAGATTAATCAATATTTTATCCTTCCACGATGATTGGTTTCATTGGTTTGGATAAGGGAGGGCTTTTCATTGATGGTTGCTCGCCTTCAAACGCTTGAAAATCATGAGAAACTTTAACTTAAATAATTCTAAATAGACAGATGGTGGATTTGGGGGAGCTTATTCATAGCGGAGGCGTTTTGAAAATGTCGCCGACTATTTGAACACTGCATTTTGAAGGCATTTTTAAAAACGTCGTTTCGTTCTTTTAATTAAACACGGATCGCGGATAGGACCCCGTGATTCGTGTTTCATTTCGACCGATTTACAGTAAAGCCCTAAGTCATTACGAGCTTCTTCTCCCGTCCCTTCTATCCCAAGCCCTGAAGACATGGCTGAAATCGGCGATTGTCTGCATCAACAGAGACGAGGAGACGAAGATTCAGAAAATTGTTCGGCGCCACAAAGCTTCAAAAAATTGTTCGACACCACAAAACTTTTGTTCTTCCCAAGCTTATCCCGCCAAGACCCCAAGTTTCATCCGGTCACTTCTCCCTCCGAGAGACCTTCGACCGACACACTCCATCACTGAAGGAGTCGGGACAGATAAATACCAGAACATTTACTCCCTTTATAGCACTCTTCTTCCGGCTCCTTCCTCCAGTTCCTTCCTCCAACTCCTTTCTCTGTCGGGTCTCTCATCATTGAAGCAGTTAATTTGAGCGGGGGTGCGTCGTGCAGTTGATAACTTAATTCCTTATTCTTTTCTTAAAGCACTTGGATATGGTTTTTATGAAAATTAAACAATTGAAATACACGCACTTGTGAATTGATATCATAATTATAATGGATTGAAGCGATAAATAGTTAAGGAAATATAGCTGTAGAAATTGAAGTTTAGATGTTAGGAATTGAGTGGTCTTCATTTATGTTTTTCAAAATTGTTATGTATAGAGTTGGCAATGACAAAAAGTGTAGTTGTAATATATGTGGAGAACTGTAGTTGTGTTATTTTTCATCTTTGTGCACCTATTGATATCCTAGAGACATTATTTCAGAATCAGAGCAGAATGATCATTTATCCAAAATCAGCTATTTTCGAAACGCACAAACCAAATAGCTAGTCAGCTTATCAGGATAAACTGCTTACTATTAAATTATCAAGATAAATTGCTTATCTAAATAAACTGGATAAGCAACAACTGCCCCCACACACACACCCAGAGTTTGACAGAACTAAAGAAAAGTCTCCATTAAATTTTTGGGGCATTTACATACACACCACCTAATTTCTATGTATTTACATATCTAACACCTTTATTTTAATTTTTACATTTACAGCACCCAAGCCTTCATATCACAATCACATAAAAAATATCACTATTTTAGCTTTTAAAAACTAAAATACACCTTTTTAAGCATGGTTAAGGTGGGCAGATATATAAAAATTGAATTTTTAATTGTTAGTATGTAAATACATAAGAATTAAGTGATATGTATGTAAATAATAAAAGTTAATAAAAAACCTAAAAATTACAAATAATAAAAGTTTCAAAAATCTGACAAAAACCAGAGGAAAAAAAATAATTAAAAAAAACACATCAAAATTCTTCTCTTCTAAGAACTTGAGCTGCCATCACTGCCATCATACAGAGCTCTTGATTGTATTATAACCCTAGCCCCAGAAATAAGCCTGCAAGAACACCACACCCACATTCACCATCAAGAAACAGAAACAGAACTGCAAATGACTAAGTAAGAACAAATCTGAAAGAAATTTGACTTAACTTTCCTCAATCTTGATTGTCTTCTCACCATCTTCCTTGATTGAAGGAATTTCAGTAATTCTCTTGTTTGCATCAATGGAGGATTGGCTACACTCTTGACCAACTGAAGAGTTTCTTGGGCAGTCTGAGATTGCTGATCTCATTGACTCGTTCCTCGATGGCTTGCTCGACGTGAGCTTGACGGGCCGAGGAAGGCATTTGGAATCGAAAAATCTTTCTTTTTCTTCCGTAGAATATGGCGATTTAGCAGTTCTGTATAATACATAATATTTTAACATTGTTACACAATATTCTACATTTGAAAGTGTATTTTGTTAAGGCTTTTACATAGTAGCGAGCAATTCTTATGTATTTACATATCACTGTAAATACATAAGAATTGTGTGCTACATATGTAAAATACCCNGGGTTTTATGTTGGCAGGATTAACTCAGTACGGCTCTGGTATGGATACCGGTAAGGTTGCTAGCTTTGAAGGCAGTAAGCGGCATTAATGGCTTCCACGGGTCCCAGGGGGTAGAGATAGAGAGAGATAGAGACAGTAGGGCTTCGGAGTGTGGGAGAGAGAGAGGGGAAGACAAAAGTTGCGAGAAAAAATAAGAAACGATTCACGAGAGAGAAAGGGAGGGAGAAATGAGAACAAATTGAAGCTATTTTGAATTCTTTCAACTTTTCATGGAAGAGAGCTAAAACGATGAATTAGTATTTGACTTTTTATAAAGCTTGTGGGGGAGATTAAAAAAATGGGGAAAATTGTCAAAATCATTTTTTGACTTTTTCAAATTATCATTTTAGTGCTCATATTTATAAAAAAAATATCATTTAAGCCCTCAATTTCTTTTTTTTTTTCTAATTTCATTGAAAATTTTCTTTTAAAAAATGATCATTTTAAATATTTTTAAACTAAAATAATCTTATATGAATAACTAAATAAAAATATTTAGTATTGAGATTGATTAATTTAAAATTACATATCTAATAGAGAGATATTCATGTTTACATGCATATTACTTAAATCTTTAAAATTACATAAAAAAATATTATTATTACTATCCTTTTTTAAAATAAAAACCATTCTTAACATAAACTTATAACATCTGTGTTTTATATGTGAATATCAAAATTTAGGCTTTAGATATCTAAATACATAAAAATTGTGTAGTATGTATGAAAAATTTCCTATATTTCTTTGGGCTACATCTAGGGCTCTAAAAAAAGCTCGTTGTTGTTCGCGAACACCTAGTGTTTGATTTGTCAATGAGTTCGTGTTCGATTCGTTCGATATGAACGTGAACAAATTTTTTTCGTTCGGTTAGTTAAACGAATTAAACACGAACNTATATATATATATATATAATTGATTAGTAGTATTTCGAGCCAAAACGAGCCGAGCACGAATGAACAAATATTGGTTCGTGTTGTTCGTGTACGACTCATTAACTTAGCGAACGAGCCTAACACAAGCTTCTTAACGAGTCGAACACGAGCTGTTTGCGAACAATGAGCCGTTTTGATAGCCCTATATGTAATAATCCCATTTGTGAATTCATTTGGGATATTTATTTCTCCAAACTTAGATTAAAATTTGCCTTCATGGTATTGATTTCATTGATGTAAATTGATGAATCAATTTAGATCTTTCTCCCGCCACAACCACATGTAGGGCTGTCAAAACGGTTTGTTGTTCACGAACAACTCGTGTTTGGCTCGTTAAGAAGCTCGTGTTCGGCTCGTTCGCTAAGTTAACGAGCGAAACACAAACAACACGAATCAATATTTGTTCTTTCGTGTTCGTCTTGTTTTGGCTCGAAATACTACTGATCAATTATATATATCTTTGATGGGTGGTATTTTTAAAAAAATTAATTGGCTACATGACTACAAAAATTTATAATCAATTAAAAGTATTAATGAAAAAAATAGAATAAAAATTATTAAATTAGATTCAAATAATGTTTTAAATATTGTCCAAATTCTTAACATTTTATGACTACGTGATTAGGGTTGTCAAAATGACTCTTTGTTCGCGAACAGCTCGTGTTCAGCTCGCTAAGCAAACGAGCCGAACACGAACACACTTTTTGAGCTCGAAATTTAAACGAACCGAACATGAGCGAGCCTNAGCCGCGATGTGCGGCTGTGATCGGAGGGCGCGCGCAACTCTGCGTGCGCCCTCCGCACCTAATAATTAAACGTCCTCGATCATATCCTCCATCTTATTTTCATTATTGTTAAATCCTTTTAATCATGGGAGTCCCGTGAATTAGTTAATTTTGGGGTATAAACGAGTTGAGACGAGTTCGTATCACTCTCGATTGGGGCTTGTTGGAGCTTGAGCTTGATTAATTTTATCGAGTTCCAGCTCGAGCTTAAGCTTAAGTGTATGAGTTCGAGCCAGCCTGCGAGCCGGCTTGTTTAATATAAAAGAGAAAAAATGACATTAATTTAAGCTGGCTTTTTAATAAGATGACAAATAGAATAAATAATTAGGAGATGAATAATAAGAAGTCACATAATATACAATACAAAATATTATTTTTTTTATCATTTTGAATGTCTTAATGATAAAGTCTTGAAATTTATTATATTTTGAGTATATTTTACATTAATTATATTCTTAAAACAAGCCGGCTCACGAGCTAAGGAGTCAAGTTGGGGGCTGCCATGAGCTTGGCTTGTTAGCTCATCGAGCTCAACTCATGAGCTACTTATCGAGCCAATCTCGTTCCCGCTCACGAGCAGACTTTAAATCACTCTTACACCCCGAGTTGATTTACACAACCCGAAAGAGACTTGTCAAGATGGTGAAATAAGAAGACGGATGTGTTTTGTTTTTCAATTCTCTTCCAACGAAGCGAAAAAAATGATCTAATGCGAGGAAAGCAGCAGAGGTCTCATAAGAGTTAGGACGTGAGATCCCCCAAAAAAGCCCTAGAAAGTCGACTCACCACAATCTCCCTGCCTTTTCTTCATACATATTATGGAAAATATAAAAATACAAGTGATGATGTATAAAATTTGTTCAAGGCGTCTTAATAAAAAAAACATGGATGTAATGTGATTTTTTAGCTCAGAATGTAACATATGTCAATCTTTGTGTCGGTCTTGATTTTTGTTTCCTATCAATGTCAAGTATCACCAGCAGGGTAAGCACGATAGAAGAGTTTGAATAATCAATCAGTTAAGGAAAAATTTTATGTCTGGACTCTAGACGCAGCTCTACGTGTGAAATCAAATAAAATGCCGCCATATGTGCTACATCACGGAGATTATTTCGAGGTTATTGAAGTGGAACCGCGTATGTTATTTCTGAGTTATTAAAGAAAGACTTATATATTCTACTTCAATAACCCTAAATCGCGAATGTTATTTTGGGGTTATTTAAGAGTTATTTTAGGGTTATTGAATAGAAACACATATTTTCTACTTCAAAAATCCCGAAATAACACCGCAAAAGTTATTTATGGGTTATTTTGAGGTTATTTATGGGTTTTGAAGAGAAACTCATATATTGCACTTTAATAACCCCGAAATAACTTCCGCAGTGTTATTTCAAGATTATTGAACTATAATATATGAGTTTCTCTTCAATAACCCCAAAATAGCCCCAAAATAACATCTGCGGTTCCACTTCAAAAATCCCTAAATAACCTCCGCGATATAGCACACATGACGACATATTATTGAAGCTCGCACGTAGAGCTATGTCCGGAGTTCAGACATAAAATTTTTCCCTCCGTTAGGCCGGTCTGTCGGGCTAGTTTTATCAACTCTCCAGGAGAATCTGGCGGTTTAATCGCTCGTGATCAGTTCGCTCGGTGAATCCAGAGGGTTAATTCAACAAGTTAACACGATAAATTGTACATTACAACTGACACACTGATGAATAAAATTGACAGGTCACTTAATAGATCACTCCAATAAAAATCGTGTCTTTAGGATAATAAAGCTTATCAAACTCACGAGGCCTACTAGACATTTGATTTGTCCCATAAAAAATGATTTATAACATAAAAATATACTGTAATTATAACATCCATCTCCATAAACAAAAAAAATGTTAATTATGTGGTAATAATTGTTAATCATCATCCACATTATTTTACATTTGATGAGTGCTTGAAAATTGACGGCGGTAGAGGAACGGAATATCATCTTAGTGTTGTACGAAAGTTCAACACACACATAAATGAAAAAGAAACAAGCGGTGATGACTCCAGAAGTTCTTACATGGAAAACCCGTAAAATGAAAAACTACTGGGCCTTGCCCAGTTGCAAAAATCCACTATTGAACTGATGATTACAAAAATTTTCTTATCCCACAGACGGGAAAATTGTAACTATATTTTTCAGATTATAATGTTGCTGACGACGTCTAGTTAGTGGTGATCGATGGTGGTCAATGGTGGTCGATGACGGTTAGCGGAGGTTGACGACGATCGGCGGTCGGCGGTGGTCGTCGGGGGAGGTCGGTGGTAGGCGACAACAATTAACGGTGATGCAGAGTTGCAGCTTCTCCTCAAGGCCTCAGACTCCCTGTCTAGACTTCAGCTCTCCTCATGAGAGGGATGAAGCTTTATTTATCGTGTTCTAGGTACAATTAATGCAGAAATATGAATCATTTTGATCGGACCATCCGGAGAGCTTCCCTCGACCATACAACATTTATTGGACATTTGAGTGCCTTGAGAATTGAGTGATCTTGGGCTCGTTGGATTCGTCTTGTCGAGCCGCTCGATTCGAGTACTTGTTATATTCAACAACATTTTGATCTTCCAAATATGTCTGGATATCATCTAAGTGTGGTTCAATGACTTGATATGAGCTTGATTTGACCCGAATTGGGCTAGTTTTCATATCATTCCGTCTGTCTCATCAAACCAGCCAGTTTGACTATAAGTTTACTGAAATTGGAGCTATGTATGACTTTTTATCAAGATTTGAATGTTTATTATTCAAAATATCATCTCAAGATCCGTGTCATACCTCAAAATTCGTGTTGGATGATCAAAATTTGTCGATAGAGTATTAACATTCATCTCACTTGATTCCTTTGTTAGGCAATAATTGTTAATTATATGTGGTAATAGACATTAACTATTTACAATTACATTAGTTGACCAATGACTTTTAATTCCTATTTATATATGTATATGATTGAATGAATGTTTTTCTATTTATACTTTTTTAGTTTCTCAATATCTCGTGTTATCCATTAATATCTCAGCAAAGCTTCAAGCATTCATATCACATATACAAAGCTTTAATGAATAAATGCATTCTTCTTTATTGCAACTTAGGTGTCATCATAGATGCTCATACTGACTTAGGGTTGTGAATTTGGCTTGAGGAGATTGTTAGTTGCTCGAAAGTTAATTTAAATTTTGGTTTGAATCGAAATAAACGAGTCAATTAATGAGTTAAAATTTATGATTGAATTTTTTTGAGTTGTCTCAGCTCGGCTTGAAATTGAATCGTTAATAGCTATAGTGATAGTAGGGCTGAATTTGACAAATTTAGCTTGAAGATCATTAATTGCTTGAATATTAATTTGAATTTTGACCTGGATTAAAACAAACTAGCTGAGCTATTAGCCAAAATTTTTTATGGAATTGTTTTCGAGCTGACCCCAGCTCTTCTGCAAATCAAATTGTTAACAACTCTAATTATGAATCATGTCATATATCTTCAATAATGTTCTTACTATAGAAATTTCAAAACTTACTATAACACCATATAATATATAAATAGTCTTATCATGTAAATGTTATGTGCAATCTGATCATGTTGATCAATTGTTCAAAACCCGAGAGCACAACACTGCAAAACTCTAGATGCAGCTCCCCAAGCCCCATTCGAGCTGAATTCAAGTGTCGCAGCACCATTGCCAGAACTTTCATTGTCATCTGATTTGCAGATTTGTATGTAGGTAAATATAAATATATAAATAAACTAATTAAATTGAAAGGAATTTGAATGGAAGAAAAAGCTGGAGGAATAAAGCTGAGGAGGTCTGGTTCATGTCTCCTAAAAAAGCTCTTTTTGAGGGACCGAGCAGGAAAGGTAGAGGACGTTATGTATTATTGAGTGTGGGGATACGAAGAGATATTATTCCTCAGAAGTAATTATGAAAAAGAGAAGGGCCTTTATGAATAGTCCCATGCCTTCCATTTACGCCTGCCTGCCTTTCAACCGCCTTTGTGGTACTTCTGTACAGAAGCGGGGGAAGGTAGGAAGATGGCAGATTGGCAGGGACGCAGCGGATACTGTGCGCCCCCTCCATTTATGAATTCAAACGGGAAGCCGCTGCATAATATGTACTTAAAATCTAAATTTTCATTTGGGGCATTTAAGTGCATGGCATACATTTGTTTTTATGTTTATCATAAATAAATTCATCATTTGACATGAAGTTCGAGACATCGGGCATGGATCTTGAGATGTTCAAAATCAAATTAAAAGTTATTAAGAACATTAATTTGAGTAAGCTTGTAGTCAAATTGAATGGTGGACGGACCGAATGAGACAATATTTGATCTAATCCGAGTCCAATCAAGCTCATATCAAGCTGTTAAATCCCTTTCTGGAAGCTTTTGGGTGTTTAATTTGAGGGTCAAATGGATTTCGAATATGACAATGTTTTAGACAAATCCAGTGTCCCGATGAAAAGAATCCAATGAGCCTAAGATCACTAAATTTTGACACTGTTAAGACATTAAAAATTCATACAACATCATATGATCAAAGGAATGGGTTTAGGCCATCTGTGGACTGATCTGAATTCTTGACTCACATTCTGTAAATAGAGCATTACTCCTCTCATGAAAGGGAATAAGAGGAGGAGCTAGACCTGGTCCAGGAGAAAGAGGAAGAGATGGAGTCAAATTAGAGAGTCATTATGGATATGAAGACCACAGGACCGCTCCGGTAACTTTTGATCACCTTCGACCACTGTTTGCCAGCTGTCGTCAATCACTGTCGGCAACCCCTAGCTCATCTTTATTGGGAGCCTTGTGAAGTAACGACATACTTTTCAACGAAACCCCATGTGAAGTAACAATATACATTGTTAGATTAGTGAAGCACCCGTGCAGATTAACCACATACAATGCAAAGTAACGAGGCCCCTTACAAGCAACATAGAACTGTGCAATGATATACCCCGAAGCTAGAGTACTAAAGTCATGTNAGCTAGACCTGGTCCAGGAGAAAGAGGAAGAGATGGGGTCAAATCAGAGAGTCATTCTGGATATGAAGACCCGAGGACCGCTGTAGTTGTTGACCACCTTCGACCACCGCTCGCCAGCTGTCGTCAATCACTGTCGGCAACCCCCAACTCTTCTTTATTGTGAGCCTTATGAAGTAACGACGTACTTTTCAACAAAACCCCATGTGAAGTAATAATATACATTGTTAGATTAGTGAAGCACCCGTGTAGATTAACCACATACGATGCAAAGTAACGAGGCCCCTTACACGCAACGAAGAACTGTGCAATGATATACCCTGAACATAGAGTACTAAAGTCATGGTTTTTTATTTTACTTTTATTATGTTTATTTTTAAGTCTAAAATTTTAAATTTGTATTACAGAGAGTTTAATATTAATATATATGCATCAATTTATTTTTTGTTAAATATTGAGAAAGATTTAATATTATAATTAGTCTTTNATTTGAGTAAGCTTGTAGTCAAATTGAATGGTGGACGGACCGAATGAGACAATATTTGATCTAATCCGAGTCAAATCAAGCCCATATCAAGCCGTTAAATCCCTTTTTGGAAGCTTTTGGGTGCTTAATTGGAGGGTCAAATGGATTTCGAGTATGACAAAGTTATAGACAAATCCAGTGTCTCGATGAGAAGAATCCAATAAACCTAAGATCATTAAATTTTGACACTGTTAAGACAGTAAAATATTCATACAACATCATATGATCAAAGGAATGGCTCTGGGCCATCTATGGGCTGATCCAAAATCTTGCATTATTTATCGTGGTTACCACTCACATTCTATAAATAGAGCATTACTCCTCTCATGAAAGGGAATAAGAGGAGGAGCTAGACTTGGTCCAGGAGAAAGAGGAAGAGATGGGGTCAAATCAGAGAGTCATTCTGGATATGAAGACCCTGAGGACCGCTCCAGCAGCTGTTGACCACCTTCGACCACCGCTCGCTAGCTGTCGTCAATCACTGTCGGCAACCCCCGACTCTTCTTTATTGTGAGCCTTATGAAGTAACGACATACTTTTCAACAAAACCCCATGTGAAGTAATAATATAAATTGTTAGATTAGTGAAGCACCCGTGTAGATTAACCACATACGATGCAAAGTAACGAGGCCCCTTACACGCAGCGAAGAACTGTGCAATGATATACCCTGAAGATAGAGTACTAAAGTCATGTTTTTTTTTTTTTTTACTTTTATTATGTTTATTTTTAAGTCTAAAATATTAAATTTGTATTATAGAGAGTTTAATATTAATATATATGCATCAATTTATTTTTTTGTTAAATATTGAGAAAGATATAATATTATAATTAGTCTTCATAATCTCCATCTTAATAAAATGATGCTTATTAAAAATTATTAGCTTTTGAATCTTTCATGCTCATAATTGAAGCTCTTAATCTCTTGGACTCAAAAGTACTGTCGGCACTATTTTTGGTGTGAGTTGCCCGTAAGAAGCTGTCGGTCATCAGAATTGAAATCCCGTTGCCCGCTTCGGAAGGACGTTAAAAAAAAATTCAGTTTTGAAAAGNAAATGATGCTTATTAAAAATTATTAGCTTTTGAATCTTTCATGCTCATAATTGAAGCTCTTAATCTCTTGGAGTCAAAAGACATGAATCATTTAATAATAGCCTACACTTTGACTAATAATGCCCCTTCATAGAGAGAATGAGTTCAATTTTAAATAAATTAGATAAATGTGATCAAATATGAATGTGTATGTGTTAAATATGTAAATATATAAGAATTGTGAAGCAAACATGTAAATGCCACTGTATTTTTCAACTTAGATCATTGGAAAATAAAGTCAATAATTTCATATTTTTTTCTCTAAAATTATTATTTGTAAGTTTAGAAGAGCTTAATTTAGGTCACCTTTTTTACATTTATATGTTGGGGTTAAAATAATGTATTAATGATTTGGCTTGTTAATTGGTATATTCATTGGTTATATAGCTTGATTTGAACCAATATTAATATTACAACTTATAACAAAAATTAAATCAAAGATAAGCAAATGAATAAATACATAAAGTAAAATACACATTTTCATGCAGAGGTAAGTTGGCATGTATGTAAAAATAGAAGTTTAGGCATTATATATGTAAATACATAAGAATTGAGTTGTTTGTATGAAAATCTTCCATACCTTTTCCATCAAAACACAAGACAACATTGTTTTAAAGTTTTCTTCTATCAATCATTTTTCTAGTTATATTATTTATCCGCCTCCTCATAGACTATTACGAGTAGGATTCTTTCTTAAACTCAGCCTTACAAAATTCTAAAAAGCTAAGCTCTTCTAATCTTACGTGAGAGTAAGTTTCTAATGACTATATCTTTTTCATTGTCCATACCAGCATTATGAATAGTCATAAAGAAACAGAACAAAGTCTGAAGATATATATCAATAGAAGGCATTAATGGACAATGTAAATCTCATGTTATATTGACATTGGACATTAAAAACATTACCTTTTTTAGCCATTAGGAGGCTTCATGCTCGTTGTCAAATAAGACTATTTCTTTTTTACAGCGCTTCTATATCGCTCCCTCATTTCAGGAGACTATTGAGTATTGACCATGTAAACCCCAGAGAAAAATATAAAAATATATAACAAAATATATGTTGAGGNTGAAGATGAACTCTCATTAGTTCTTGAAGAAGTGGGGGTTGGATTTTCAGATTGAGAAAGCTTCAAATTTTGTTGCTTTCCCATGGCTCCACCATGAATTGTCTTATCTAAACTCAAAACACCCAAATAAATTCCCCGAAAGATAAAAAAACATGATTTTGTTCAAGTCACTAAACAAAATCACAGGGAAAACCAGTGTTTTTGCTAATAATCGAGGAAAATTACCAGAGGGGAGTTGATCCAGAAGCTCAGAACCCTTGAGCACAAACTCAGTGCCATTGGTAGGGAGGATTAAATCATCCTCAGAGAGATCATGCCACACAAACCCATTTTTATAACTCCTAAAAATTAATTCAAACAAATTAATGGCATTTCAAGTCCATAAAAAAGGAGAATTTTTAAAACATTGAGATTCCCCTCTGCTACCTCTTACAAGACCAGGAATACATGGCGGCCATTCCCTTCCCTCTGAGCACATTAAGCCGACTTATAACATCTACAGTTCAAAAGAGAGAAGAGGACAAATGCCTAAATAAGAACGACACAAAACGCTATCTTTTGCTTAAATTAGACCCAAAAACTCCATTTTTATACCTCTGAGGTAAAGCCCATCCGGAGAAGAAAGAGGAACTTCGATGAAATGAGGGTGTTCGAGCTGTCGATTTCTGCAGAGATAATAAACGACGGGTATCTTTCTCCCCTGTTTCTGCTGTTTTAGGGCTGGAGGAGGAGAGCTCCCTTGCCCTCCATACTTTCTCATCCTGCCTTCCATCTCTACTACTTTGTACTTGGCTCGTGAAGAGGAAGGCAATGGCGGAGAAGATTAGACAAGTGAAGAGATCCGAAAGGGTTTTACGTTGGCAGGATTAACTCAGTACGGCTCTGGTATGGATACCGGTAAGGTTGCTAGCTTTGAAGGTAGTAAGCGGCATTAATGGCTTCCACGGGTCACAGGGGGTAGAGATAGAGAGAGATAGAGACAGTGGGGCTTCGGAGTGTGGGAGAGAGAGAGCGGGGAAGACAAAAGTTGCGAGAAAAAATAAGAAACGATTCACGAGAGAGAAAGGGAGGGAGAAATGAGAACAAATTGAAGCTATTTTGAATTCTTTCATCTTTTCATGGAAGAGAGCTAAAACGATGAATTAGTATTTGACTTTTTATAAAGCTTGTGGGGAAGATTAAAAAAATGGGGAAAATTGTCAAAATCATTTTTTTGACTTTTTCAAATTATCATTTTAGTGCTATATTTATAAAAAAATATATCATTTAAGCCCTCAATTTCTTTTTTTCTAATTTCATTGAAAATTTTCTTTTAAAAAATGATTATTTTAAATATTTTTAAACTAAAATAATCTTATATGAATAACTAAATAAAAATATTTAATATTGACATTGATTAATTTTAAATTACATATCTAATAGCTAAATATTCAAGTTTACATGCATATTACTTTAAAATTACTTCAAAAATATAATTATTACTGTCTTTTTTTTAAAATAAAAAACGCATTTTTAACATAAATTTATAACACCTATGTGTTTTAAATGTGAATATCAAAATTTAGGCTTTAGATATGTAAATACAAAAAAATTGTGTAGTATGTATGAAAAATTTCCTATATTTCTTTGGGCTACATCAACATAAGATAGCTATTTACAAGTCTATCAAATTTTCGGTATTTTTAAAAGTTATAATGTTTCAAGTGCTATTTATGTAATTAGGGGTGTAAACGAGCCGAACACGAGCTAGCCCAGACTCAACTCGTGTTCTGCTCGTTTATATTTCGAGCTCAAAAAGTGTGTTCGTGTTCGACTCATTTGCTTAGCGAGCCGAACACGAGCCGTTTATGAACATAGAGTCATTTTGACAACCTTAATCATGTAGTCATCAGATGTTATGGATTGGGGCAAGATTTAAAACATCAATTGAATCTAATTTAATAATTTTTTTTATATTTTCTTCATTAATATTTTTAATTTATTATAAATTTTNGGAGAGATTAAAAAAATGGGGAAAATTGTCAAAATCATTTTTTTGACTTTTTCAAATTATCATTTTAGTGCTCATATTTATAAAAAAAAAATATCATTTAAGCCCTCAATTTCTTTTTTTCTAATTTCATTGAAAATTTTCTTTTAAAAATTGATTTTTTAAAATATTTTTAAACTAAAATAATCTTATATGAATAACTTGAAATTACATATCTAATAGCGAGATATTCAAGTTTACATGCATATTACTTAAATCTTTAAAATTACATCAAAAATATAATTATTACTATCTTTTTTTAAAAATAAAAAACACATTTTTAACATAAATTTATAACGCGTATGTGTTTTAAATGTGAATATCAAAATTTAGGCTTTAGATATGTAAATACATAAAAATTGTGTAGTATGTATGAAAAATTTCCTATATTTCTTTGGGCTACATCAACATAAGATAGCTATTTACAAGTCTATCAAATTTTCGGTATTTTTAAAAGTTATAATGTTTCAAGAGCTATTTATGTAATTAGGGTTGTAAACGAGCCGAACACGAGGGAGCCCAGACTCAGCTCGTGTTCGGCTAGTTTATATTTCGAGCTCAAAAAGTGTGTTCGTGTTCGACCCATTTGCTTAGTTAGCCGAACAGGAGCTGTTCATGAACAAAGAGTCATTATGACAACCTTAATCATGTAGTCATCAGATGTTATNACTCATCAAATATATATATATATATATATAATTGATTAGTAGTATTTTGAGCCAAAAAGAGCCGTGCACGAACAAACAAATATCGGTTCGTGTTGTTCGTGTTCGGCTCGTTAACTTAGCGAACAAGCTGAACACAAGCTTCTTAACGAGTCGAACACGAGCTGTTCGCGAACAATGAGCCTTTTTGACAGCCTTATATGTAATAATCCCATTTGTGAATTCATTTGTGATATTTATTTCTCCAAATTTAGATTAAAATTTGCCTTCATGGTATTTATTTAATTGATGTAAATTGATGAATCAATTTAGATCTTTCTCCCGCCACTGTCACATGTAGGGCTGTCAAAACGGCTTGTTGTTCGCGAACAACACGTGTTTGGCTCGTTAAGAAGCTCGTGCTCGGCTCGTTCGCTAAGTTAACGAGTGGAACATGAACAACACGAATAAATATTTGTTAGTTCGTGTTCTGCTCGTTTTGACTCGAAATACTATAATCAATTAAAAGTATTAATGAAGAAAATAGAATAAAAATTATTAAATTAGATTCAAATAATGTTTTAAATATTGCCCCAATTCTTAACATATTATAACTACATGATTAAGGTTGTTACAATCACCCTTTGTTCTCGAACAGCTCGTGTTCGGCTCGTTTGAACACGAACACACTTTTTGAGCTCAAAATATAAACAAGCCGAACACGTTCGAGCCACGGCTCGTTTACACCCCTAGCCACATGGTGGCGATGGAGCTCCAACTGGATTCAATTATCTCCATTTACATCCATACCACCTAATTCCCAGATATCTACATATCTAACACCTAAAATTTACTTTTTATATTCATATCACCCAAATCTTTTATATGGTATGAAAAATATCACTACTTTGATTTTTAAAGTCATAGATAAGGGCGTATATATGTAGAAATTGAGGTTTAGGTATTAGATCTGTGAATTCAAAAGAATTGAGGTGTATGTATGTAAATATTCCTATTTTTTTAATGAATATTATCTAATTATGTTGGTCATTTTTGCTTTGCATCAAACTNATAGATAAGGGCGTATATATGTAGAAATTGAGGTTTAGGTATTAGATCTGTGAATTCAAAAGAATTGAGGTGCATGTATGTAAATATTCCTATTGTTTTAATGAATATCATCTAATTATGTTGGTCATTTTTTCTTTGCATCAAATCCTCCACTTGCCTCCACTTTGGTGGTTGATGCAATCATTCATGGAAGACTTGGGATGTTCATAATTGTGGCTGATTTGCTAATTATGACTTTGTCCTGGATCATATCCTCCATCTTATTTTCATTATTGTTAAATCCTTTTAATCATCAGAGTCCCGTGAATTAGTTGATTTTAGGGGTATAAACGAGTTGAGTCGAGCTCGAACCACTCTCGGTTGGAGCTCGTTGGAGCTTGAGCTTGAGTAATTTTATCGAGTTCCAGCTCGAGCTTAAGCTTAAGTTTATGAGTTCGAGCCAGCCCGCGAGACGACTTGTTTAATATAAAAGAGAGAAAATGACATTAATTTAAGCTGGCTTTTTAATAAGATGACAAATAGAATAAATAATTAAGAGATTAATAATAAGAAATCACATAATATACAATACAAAATATTATTTTTTTTTAACATTTTGAATGTCTTAAAGATAAAGTCTTGAAATTTATTATATTTTGAGTATATTTTACATTAATATATATATTTTTAAACAAGTCAGCTCACGAGCTAAGGAGCCAAGTTGGGGGCTGGCTTGAGCTTGGCTTGTTAGCTCATCGAGCTCAACTCACGAGCTACTTATCGAGCCAATCTCGTTCCGACTCACGAGTAGGCTTTGAATCACTCACACTCCTAGTTGATTTACACAACCCGAAAGAGGCTTGTCAAGATGGTGAAATAAGAAGACGGATGTGTTTTGTTTTGCAATTCTCTTCCAACGGAGCGAAAAAAATGATCTAATGTGAGGCAAGCAGCAGAGGTCTCATAAGAGTTAGGAGGTGAGATCCCCCAAAAAAGCCCCAAAAAGTCGAATCCCCAGAATCTCTCTGTCTTTTCCTCATACAGATTATGGAAAATATAAAAATACAAGTCATGATGTATAAAATATGTTCAAGGCGTCTTGATAAAAAACATGGATGTCATATGATTTTTAACTCAGAATGTAACATATGTCAATCTTTGTGTTAGTCTTGATTTCTGTTTCGTATCAATTTCAAGTATCACCAGCGGGGCAAACACAATAGAAGAGTTTGAATAATCAATTTGTTAAGGAAAAATTTTATGTCCGGACTGACTCTAGACGTAGCTCTACGTGTGGAATCCAATAAAATACCACCACTTGTGCTACATCGCAGAGATTATTTCGGGGTTATTGAGGTGGAACCGCGTATGTTATTTCTAGGTTATCGAAGAAAAAGTTATATATTCTACTTTAATAACTCCGAATCGTGAATGTTATTTCGGGATTGTTTTAAAAGTTATTTTAGGGTTATTGAAGAGAAACACATATATTCTACTTCAAAAACCCTGAAATAACACCGCAGAAGTTATTTAGGGGTTATTTTGATGTTATTTCAGGGTTATTGAAGAGAAACTCATATATTTCACTTAATAACCCCAAAATAACCTCCGCAGTGTTATTTCAGAATTATTGAACTATAATATAATATATGAGTTTCTCTTCAATAACCTCAAAATAATATCTGCAGTTCCACTTCAATAATCTCTAAATAACCTCCGCAATATAGCACACATGACGGCATGTTATTGAAGTTCGCAAGTAAAGCTATGTCCGGAGTTCAGACATAAAATTTTTTCCTCTGTTACGCCGATCTGTCGGGCTAGTTTTATCAACTTTCCTGAAGAATCTGGTGAGTTAATCGCTCGTGATCAGCTCGCTCGGTGAATCCAGAGGGTCAATTCAGTAAGTTAGCACGATAAATGGTACATTACATCTGACACACAGATGAATAAAATTGATAGGTCACTTAACAGATCACTCCAATAAAATTTGTGTCTTTAGGATAATAAAGCTTATCAGACTCACGAGGCCTACTAGACATTTGATTTGGCCAATAAAATATGATTTATAACATAAAAAAATACTGTAATTATAACATCGATCTCCATAATGAAAAAAGAAAATTGTTAATTATGTGGTAATAGTTGTGATTATGTGGTAATAACTGTTAATCATCATCCACATTATTTTAAATTTGATGTGTGCTAGAAAATTCGCGGCGGTAGAGGAACGAAATATCGTCTTAGTGTTGTACAAAAGTTCGACATACACAGAGATGAAAAAGAAACAAGCGGTGATGACTCCATAAGTTTTTACGTGGAAAACCCGTAAAGGGAAAACCCACGGGGTCTTGCCCAGTTGCAAAAATCCACTATTGAATTGATGATTATAAAAATTCCTTATCCCATAGACGGGGAAATGGGTAACTATATTTATCAGATTATAACGTTGCTGATGGCATATAGTTGGTGGTGATCGATGGTGGTCAATGGTAGTCGATGACGGTTAGCGGAGGCTGATAACGGTCGGTGGTGGTCGTTGGAGGAGGTCGGCGGTGGTCGTCGGCGGAGGTCGGCGGTGGGCGACGACAATCAACGGTGATGCTGAGCTGCAGCTTCTCCTCAAGGCCTCAGACTCTCTGTCTAGACTTCAGCTTTCCTCATGAGAGGGATGAAGCTCTATTTATAGTGTTCTGGGTGCAATTAATGCAAGAATATGAATCATTTTGATCAGATGATCCGGAGAGCTTCCCTCAACCATACGACATTTATGGGACATTTGAGTACCTTCATGATGCCAGAATTGAGTGATATTGGGCTCGTTGGATTCGTCTTGTCAAGCTGCTCGATTCGAGTGTAAACTTGTTATATTTGACAACCTTTTGATCTTCTAAATGTGTCAAAAAATCATCTAAGTGTGGTTCAATGACTTGACATGGGCTTGATTTGACTCGAATTGGGCTAGTTTTCATATCATTACGTCCGTCTCATCAAGCCAGTCAGTTTGACTATAAGTTTACTGAAATTGGAGCTCTTGATGACTTTTTATCAAGATTTGAATGTTTATTATTCAAAATATCGTCTCGAGATCCGTATCATGCTTCATGATTCGTGTCAGATGATGAAAATTTGTTGATGGCCTATCAACATTCATCACACTTCCTTCCTTTGTTAGTCAATAATTGTTAATTATGTGGTAATATACATTAACTATTTACTATTACATTAGTTGCCCATTGATTTTTAATTCCTATTTATATATGTATATGATTGAATGAATGTTTTTCTATTTTTACTTTTTTAGTTTCTCAATATGTGGTGTTATCCATTTATATCTCAGCAAAGTTTCGAGCATTCATATCACATATACAAAGCTAATTCTTTTTTTTGTATTAATGAATAAATGCAATCTTCTTTATTGAAACGTAGGTGTCATCATAGATGCTCATGCTGACTTAACTCGAATATTTTAGATGATTATCAATAGGGTTGTGAATTTGGCTCGAAGAGATTGTTAGTTGCTCAAAAGTTAATTTAAATTTTGGTTTGAATCGAAATAAACGAGTCAAGTAATGAGTTAAAATTTATGATTGAATTTTTTTGAGCTGTCCCAGATCGGCTTGAAATTCAATCGTTAATAGCTGTAGTGATAGTAGGGCTGAATTAAGCAAATTTAGCTTGAAGATCATTAATTGCTAGAAAATTAATTCGGATTTTGGCCCGAATCAAAATAAACCAGGCGAGCTATTAGCCAAAATTTTTTATGGAATTGTTTTCGAGCCTNTTGCTAATTATGACTTTGTCCTGGATCATATCCTCCATCTTATTTTCATTATTGTTAAATCCTTTTAATCATGGGAGTCCGGTGAATTAGTTAATTTTAAGGGTATAAACGAGTTGAGTCGAGCTCGAATCACTCTCGGTTGGAGCTATTTGGAGTTTGAGCTTGAGTAATTTTATCGAGTTCTAGCTCGAGCTTAAGCTTAAGTGTATGAGTTCGAGCCAGCCTGCGAGCCGGTTTGTTTAATATAAAAAAGAGAACATGACATTAATTTAAGCTGGCTTTTTAATAAGATGACAAATAGAATAAATGATGAGGAGATAAATAATAAGAAGTCACATAATATACAATACAAAATATTAATTTTTTTTTTTAACATTTTGAATGTCTTAAAGATAAAGTCTTGAAATTTATTATATTTTGAGTATATTTTACATTAATATATATTTTTTAAACAAGCCGGCTCACGAGCTAAGGAGTCAAGTTGGGGGCTGGCTTGACCTTGGCTTGTTAGCTCATTGAGCTCAACTCACGAGCTACTTCTCGAGCCAATCTAGTTCCGGCTCACGAGTAGGCTTTGAATCACTTACACCCTAGTTGATTTACACAACCCGAAAGAGACTTGTCCAGATGGTGAAATAAGAAGATGGATGTGTTTTGTTTTTCAATTCTCTTCCAACGGGCGAAAAAAATGATCTAATGCGAGGTAAGCAGCATAGGTCTCATAAGAGTTAGGAGGTGAGATCCCCCAAAAAAGCCCCAGAAAGTCACTCCCAGAATCTTTCCGTCTTTTCCTCATACAAATTATGGAAAATATAAAAATACAAGTCATGATGTATAAAATATATTCAAGGCGTCTTGCCAAAAAACATGGATGTCATGTGATTCTTAACTGAGAATGTGACATATGTCAATCTTTGTGTCGGTCTTGATTTTTGTTTCCTATCAATTTCAAGTATCACTAGCGGGGCAAGCACAATAGAAGAGTTTGAATAATCAATCTGTTAAGGAAAAAATTTATGTCCGGACTCTCGACGCAGCTCTACGTGTGGAATCCAATAAAATACCACTACTTGTGCTACATCGCAGAGATTATTTCGGGGTTATTGAAGTTGAACCGCATATGTTATTTCTAGGTTATCAAAGAAAAAGTTATATATTCTACTTCAATAACTCCGAATCGCGAATGTTATTTCGGGATTATTTAAGAGTTATTTTAGGGTTATTGAAGAGAAACACATATATTCTATTTCAATAACCCCAAAAGTTATTTAGGGGTTATTTTGATGTTATTTTAGGATTATTGAAGAGAAACTCATATATTTCACTTAATAACCCCAAAAAAACTTCCACAATGTTATTTCAAGATTATTGAACTATAATATATGAGTTTCTCTTCAATAACTCCAAAATAACCCCAAAATAACATCTGTAGTTCCACTTCAATAATCCCTAAATAACCTCCGCGATATAGCACACGTGGCGGCATGTTATTGAAGTTCGCACATAAAGCTATGTCCGGAGTTCAGACATAAATTTTTTTCCTCTGCTAAGCTGGTCTGCCGGGCTAGTTTTATCAACTCTCCTGGAGAATCTGGCGGGTTAATCGCTCGTGATCAGTTCGCTCGATGAATCCAGAGGGTCAATTCAACAAGTTAGCATGATAAATGGTACATTACAACAGACACACAGATGAATAAAATTGATAGGTCACTTAACAGATCACTCCAATAAAATTTGTGTCTTTAGGATAATCAAGCATATCAAACTCACGAGGCCCACTAGACATTTGATTTGGCCAATAAAATATGATTTATAACATAAAAATATACTGTAATTATAACATCCATCTCCATAAAGAAAAAAAAAATGTTAATTATGTTGTAATAGTTGTGATTATGTGTAATAGTTGTTAATCATCATCCACATTATTTTACATTTGATGTGTGCTAGAAAATTCGCGGCGGTAGAGGAACGAAATATCGTCTTAGTGTTGCACGAAAGTTCGGCACACACAGAGATAAAAAAGAAACAAACGGTGATGACTCCAGAAGTTTTTACGTGGGAAACCCGTAAAGGGAAAGACCACGGGGTCTTGCCCAGACGCAAAAATCCACTATTGAATTGATGATTACACAAATTACTTATCCCATAGACGGGGAAAAGGGTAACTATATTTTTCAGATTGTAACGTTGCTGACGACATCTAGTTGGTGGTGATCGATGGTGGTCAGTGGTGGTCGATGATGGCTAGCGGAGGCTGGCGAGGGTCGACGGTTGTCGTCGGCGGAGGTCGGCGGTGGGCGACGACAATCAATGGTGATGCTGGGCTGCAACTTCTCCTCAAGGCCTCAAACTCTTTGTCTAGACTTCAACTCTCCTCATGAGAGGGATGAAGCTCTATTTATAATGTTCTAGGTACATCATTTGATCGGACGATCCGAAGAGCTTCCCTCGACCATACGACGTTTATTGGACATTTGAGTGTCCTAATGATGTTAGAATTGAGTGATCTTGGGCTCGTTGGATTTGTCTTGTTGAGCCGCTCGATTCAAGAATAAACTTGTTATATTCGACAACCTTTTGATCTTCCAAATGTGTCCAAAAATCATCTAAGTGTAGTTCAATGACTTGATATGGGCTTGATTTACTCGAATTGGGCTAGTTTTCATATCATTACGTCCGTCTCATCAAGCCAGTCAGTTTGACTATAAGTTTATTGAAATTGGAAATCTGGATGACTTTTTATCAAGATTTGAATGTTTATTATTCAAAATATCATATCCATATCCGTATCATGCCTCGAGATTTGTGTCGGATGATAAAAATTTGTTTATGGCGTATCAACATTCATCTCACTTCCATCCTTTGTTAGTCGATAATTGTTAATTATGTGGTAATATACATTAACTATTAACTATTACATTAGTTGACCATTGATTTTTAATTCCTATTTATATATGTACATGATTGAATGAATGTTTTTCTGTTTATTCTTTTTTAGTTTCTCAATATCTGGTGTTATCCATTTATATCTCAGCAAAGTTTCGAGCATTCATATCACATATACAAAGCTAATTCTTTTTTTTTTTTTTGTATTAATGAATAAATGCATTATTCTTTATTGAAACGTAGGTGTCATCATAGATGCTCATGCTGACTTAACTCGAATATTTTAGATGATTATCAATAGGATTGTGAATTTGGCTCGAAGAGATTGTTAGTTGCTCGAAAGTTAATTTAAATTTTGGTTTGAATCGATATAAATGAGTCATGTCATGAGTTAAAATTTAGGATTGAATTTTTTTGAGCTGGCCAGATCAGCTTGAAATCGAATAGTTAATAGACTTAGTAGTGATATTAGGGCTGAATTTGACAAATATAGCTTGAAGATCATTAATTGCTAGAAAATTAATTCAAATTTTGGCCCGGATCAAAATAAACCAGCCAAGCTATAAGCCAACATTTTTTATGGAATTGTTTTCGAGCTGACCCGAGCTCTTCTCCAAATCAAATTGTTAACAACTCTAATTATGAATCATGTCATATATCTTCAATAATGTTCTCACTATAGAAATTTCAAAACTTACTATAACACCACATAATATATAAATAGTCTTATCATGTAAATGTTATGTGGAGTCTGATGGTGTTGATCAATTGTTCAAAACCNCGAGCTCTTCTCCAAATCAAATTGTTAACAACTCTAATTATGAATCATGTCATATATCTTCAATAATGTTCTTATTATAGAAATTTCAAAACTTACTAAAACACCATATAATATATAAATAGTCTTATCATGTAAATGTTATGTGGAGTCTGACCGTGTTGATCAATTGTTCAAAACTCGAGAGCACGACAATTCAAAGCTCTAGATGCAGCGCCCCATGCCCCATTTGAGCTGAATTCGAGTGTGGCAGCACCATTATCGTGGCGCCCAGACGCCAAAACTTTTAGTGCCGTCGGATTTGCAGATTTGTATGCACGTAAATATAAATATATAAATAAACTAATTAAATTGAAAGGAATTTGAATGGAAGAAAAAGCTGGAGGAATAAAGCTGAGGAGGTCTGGTTCATGTCTCCCAAAAATCTCTTTTTGAGGGACCGAGCAGGAAAAGTAGAGGACGTTATGTATTATTGAGTGTGGGGATACGAAGAGATATTATTCCTGAGAGGTAATTATGAAAAAGAGAAGGGCCTTTATGAATAGTCCCATGCCTTCCATTGACGCCTGCCTTTCAACCGCCTTTGTGGTACTTTTGTACAGAAGCGGGGGAAGGTAGGAAGATGGCAGGGACGCAGCGGATACTGCGAGCCCCCACCATCAAAGGGGAAGCCGTTGCATAATATGTATTTAAAATCTAAGTTTTCATTTGGGGCATTAACATGCATGGCATGCATTTGTTTTTATATTTACATATCTAAGATCTACGGATTTACATTTACGTGGATAGCAATAGATTGTTTTGACATGGATTAGTCATAAATAAATTCATTATTTGACACGAAGTTCGAGACATTGGGCATGAATCTTGAGACGTTCAAAATCAAATTAAAAGTTATTAAGAACATTGNTTAAATTGAAAGGAATTTGAATGGAAGAAAAAGCTGGAGGAATAAAGCTGAGGAGGTCTGGTTCATGTCTCCCAAAAATCTCTTTTTGAGGGACCGAGCAGGAAAAGTAGAGGACGTTATGTATTATTGAGTGTGGGGATACGAAGAGATATTATTCCTGAGAAGTAATTATGAAAAAGAGAAGGGCCTTTATGAATAGTCCCATGCCTTCCATTTGCGCCTGCCTTTCAACCGCCTTTGTGGTACAGAAGCGGGGGAAGGTAGGAAGATGGCAGATTGGCAGAGTCGCAGCGGATACTGTGAGCCCCCTCCATTTATGAATTCAAACGGGAAGCCGTTGCATAATATGTATTTAAAATCTAAGTTTTCATTTGGGGCATTTACATGCATGGCATGCATTTGTTTTTAATATTTACATATCTAAGATCTAAAGATTTACATTTACGTGGATAGCAATAGATTGTTTTGACATGGATTAATCATAAATAAATTCATTATTTGACACGAAGTTCGAGATATTGGGCATGAATCTTGAGATGTTCAAAATCAAATTAAAAGTTATTAAGAGCATTGATTTGAGTAAGCTTGTAGTCAAATTGAATGGTGGACGGATCGAATGAGACAATATTTGATATAATCCGAGTCAAATCAAGCCCATATCAAGCCGTTAAATCCCTTTTCGGAAGCTTTTGGGTGCTTAATTGGAGGGTCAAATGGATTTCGAGTATGACAAAGTTATAGACAAATCCAGTGTCTCGATGAGAAGAATCCAATAAGCCTAAGATCACTAAATTTTGACACTGTTAAGACAGTAAAATATTCATACAACATCATATGATCAAAGTAATGGCTCTGGGCCATCTGTGGACTTATCCAATATCTTGCATTATTTATCGTGGATGTCACTCACATTCTATTAATAGAGCATTACTCCCCTCATGAAAGGGACTAAGAGGAGGAGCTAGACCTGGTCCAGGAGAAAGAGGAAGAGATGGGGTCAAATCAGAGAGTCATTCTGGATATGAAGACCCGAGGACCGCTGTAGTTGTTGACCACCTTCGACCACCGCTCGCCAGCTGTCGTCAATCACTGTCGGCAACCCCCAACTCTTCTTTATTGTGAGCCTTATGAAGTAACGACGTACTTTTCAACAAAACCCCATGTGAAGTAATAATATACATTGTTAGATTAGTGAAGCACCCGTGTAGATTAACCACATACGATGCAAAGTAACGAGGCCCCTTACACGCAACGAAGAACTGTGCAATGATATACCCTGAACATAGAGTACTAAAGTCATGGTTTTTTATTTTACTTTTATTATGTTTATTTTTAAGTCTAAAATTTTAAATTTGTATTACAGAGAGTTTAATATTAATATATATGCATCAATTTATTTNTCTAAAATATTAAATTTGTATTATAGAGAGTTTAATATTAATATATATGCATCAATTTATTTTTTTGTTAAATATTGAGAAAGATATAATATTATAATTAGTCTTCATAATCTCCATCTTAATAAAATGATGCTTATTAAAAATTATTAGCTTTTGAATCTTTCATGCTCATAATTGAAGCTCTTAATCTCTTGGAGTCAAAAGTACATGAATCATTTAATAATAGCCAACTTTTTGACTAATAATGCCCCTTCATAGAGAGAATGAGTTCAATTTTAAATAAATTAGATAAATGTGATCAAACATGAATGTGTAGGTGCTAAATATGTAAATATATAAGAATTGTGAAGTAAGCATGTAAATGCCACTATATTTTTCAACTTAGATCATTGGAAAATAAAGTCAATAATTTCATATTTTTTTCTCTAAAATTATTATTTGTAAGTTTAGAAGAGCTTAATTTGGACACCTTTTTTACATTTATATGTTGAGGTTAAAATAATTTATTAATGATTTGTCTTGTTAATTGATATATTCATTGGTTTTATAGCTTGACTTGAACAAATATTAATATTATAACTTATAACATAAATTAAATTGAAGATAGATAAATGAATAAATACATAAAGTAAAATACACATTTTCATGCAGAGGTAAGTTGGCATGTATGTAAAAATAGAAGTTTAGGCATTATATATGTAAATACATAAGAATTTAGTTGTTTGTACGAAAATCTTCCATACCTTTTCCATCAAAACACAAGACAACATTGTTTTAAAGTTTTCTTTTATCAATCATTTTTCTAGTTATATTATTTATCCGCCTCCTTATAGACTATTACGAGTAGAATTCTTTCTTAAACTCAGCCTTACAAAATTCTAAAAAGCTAAGCTCATCTAATCTTACGTGAGAGTAAGTTTCTAATGACTATATCTTTCTCATTGTCCATACCAACATTATGAATAGTCATAAAGAAAAGAACAAAGTCTGAAGATATATATCAATAGAAGGCATTAATGGGCAATGTAAATCTCATGTTATATTGACATTGGACATTAAAAACATTACCTTTTTTAGCCATTAGGTGGCTTCATGCTCATTGTCAAATAAGGCTATTTCTTTTTTATAGCGCTTCTATATCACTCCCTCAATTCAGGAGACTATTGACTATATNTTTGATCCAAGCTTGATTTGACTTGGATTGAACCGACTTTCATATCATTAGGTCCGTCTCATCGAGCCGATCCGTTTGACTATAAGTTTATTGAAATCGGAGCTCCGGATGACTCTTGATCAAAGTTTGAATGTTTCTTGTTCAAAAAACTGCATCGAGATTCGTGTCGAATGATGAAAATTTATTGGTGGTGTATCATATATATATAGACCAATGCATCACCAGCTCATATTATAGTGCCTTTAACATAGATGATTGCTTTGAAAATTTTAAAATAATAAAAAAATAATATATGAATAAATAAAAATTATAATATTGGCACACCTTTTTAATGAGCATATCAATTATCTTATGAAATAGCTCTTTATATCAACAATTTTTTATTCCACAATTTATATAAAAGATAATAATAATAATTATTTCACATGTTGTAATAATATATATCATAATTTTAATGAGTGTGGGTTGACATGGCCATGGCTCATCATTAGAATCTAACAAAGTGGTAGCCAACTGAACTCACAGCCCATCAAAAAATGGGCCTGAAATAGACTTTTTGTGTGCATGCCCATAATAATGGCAACTTTTGCACCAAATATGTATTTTTTTATTATTTTTGACTACTAATTATGAGCTAACAATTTTACTTAGGAATTTGAACAATTTTACTTAGAATTTGCGTGCGTCACGTAGGTTATATGGAAGGTATTGAGGGTTATATTCACATTATACCCCTATAACATCCTTACATGGAGGGTGTTGAGGGTTATATTCGCGTTATACCTCTGTAACATCCTTATAACCTACCTGTAACTAGTAAGTTTCATGTTTCTGTTTTCATATATTTATAAGTTACAGGTAGTATACATGTACATTATAAGATGTTACAGAGGATATAACGTGGCTCTCAATAACTTTTCTGATATACGCAGCACTGCGTACGACCTACGGAGGCAAAATTTTCTCAATTGGAAAAAAGAAAAAGAAATCGATTAAAGTTTCAAAATTTAAATAATATTTTATAGGATTTGAGAGTTTATTGACATTTATGCCTAAATTTTATGAAGTCTGAGCCACGATTGTAGCAAGGATTTGACAGCGGATGGGTCTATCTTATCGTTGTACCGTGACATTTATGGCTCTGGAAACTATACGGTATTAAAAACAAAGGAGACTTTACACATATGGCACAAAATTTCCATGTATTTGCATTACCAACATCCAAATTTTTAGTTTTGCAATTAAATCATTAATGTCAAATAAACAAATTACTATTATTTAGTTTTTAAAAGTAAATTACACTATTTCATGAATAATTTTATAATATTAAAATGTTATAAATATAAATATGTAAATACGTATGGATTTTGTGGAATTCATGCAAAGTTTTCTTTAAATTTTTTAAAAGCAATTGATCCATTTTGGATCAAGATCTAATGTTATGGATTATATCTCATATTATGGCTTATATGTGAGCAAAATCTAAGCAATTTTGAGGTGATTATGTCTAGAATGGGCAATTACCCCTCCTGAAATTTAAGATTTTCTTAAATGAATAATAAATTAAAAAAAAAAAATAATTTTCTTATGTTGTTTGACAGATAATTTTGCCCCTTTCGACGTATTTTCTCCCAATATTTANAATTGATCCATTTTGGATCAAGATCTAATGTTATGGATTATATCTCATATTATGGCTTATATGTGAGCAAAACCTAAGCAATTTTGAGGTGATTATGTCTAGAATGGGCAATTACCCTAAATTTTAAATGAATAATAAACTAAAAATAATAATTTTCTTATGTTGTTTGACCGCTTATTTTGCCTCTTTCGACATATTTTCTCCCAATATTTAAAATAAAATTAGATATTTGATGATAATTCTACCCTAACAAATAATGTTAGTTCTATTACTATTGTTGACTTAATATATATGTGAAATTTACACCATATCACATAATTTTTCTTTATTTAAATATCTCACACCTAAATTTTTCATATTTACAATTTATTTGAATTATTTTCAATTAAGTATTACCAAAATGTAAAATTGATTTGAAATTGACATCAACTTTTAAATTTTAAATGATTGGATTTAACTTCATGTATGTAAATCTCTCTATTTTCACTATTTTTATCTCTCCATGGAAAATATAGATTTTTTAAATATTAGATATTAGTTAGTAGATAAATAAAAATTATAACTTTGAAGACAATAAATTTAATAAATTTCATTAGTAAGTTTGTTGAGTATAGTTAAAGTAATGATTGCATAAAACTCTTAAGATGAAGTTGGATATTGGCAAAAATCAAACAATTTTGATTAAGAGACATTCAACTTATGATGTTCCGCAATGCTCAATAGTCGGCATCCACAAAGTAACTCCTAGTACCCTTTAACATTGATAAGTATCGATCGACCCATAAAATTAGATGTCAATACTTGATGACATCTAACAATACCTATTTTTGTATTTGTCGACTTTAAGAAAGAAATATCCAAACATCGATAGAAAGTCATCCAAAATTCTTATTCCAACAAATTTACAGCCAAACCGATCAGTTCGATAAGAAGAACCCAATATTTCCAAAATTGGTCTAATTCGAACCAAATCAAGGAAAGATCAAATCTTTAAACCACTTTTCAAAGTTTTTTTGAACACATTTGGAAGATCAAACGAATGCAGATTCTGTCGATTATATAGCCAAATTGAGTGTCTTGATAAAATGAATCTAACGAGTTCAAGATCACTCAATTCTGACTTCATTAAGGCAATTAAATGTTTATCAAATGCGGACCGATCGAGGGAAGCCTTCTAAGCCATTAGATCAAAGTGATTCATATTCCTGCATTAAGTGCACATAGAACTCTATAAATAAAGTCACACCCTCTCATGAAGGGAGGAGAAGATCTTGAGTCATGAGAAAGAACTTAAAACTTTGAGAAGAAACTGAAGTACATTAACACCCTTGCAGTCGTCGACCATCGCTGACAACCACTGACTGCCGTCGAACACTCCTGCCGCCACCGACCACCACCGGCTGCCGTCAACCACCTCCAATTTTCGTCGATCATCGCTGATCGTCATCAATCATTGGCAACCACCGCTAACCACCACCGACCGGAGGCCTCCAATTGCGATCTGTCACCCCAAGTCTACGTTGTAACTTGAGAAACCTAGTAATCATTTCCCGCCTGTGGGATAAACAGTGGCAACTAGAGTAATCTTTTTACAGTGAAACTCTTCAGCTAAGTCAAGCCTTGCGGTTTCCCCTTTCCGGAATTTTCACGTAAAAATGTTTGGAGTCATTATTAATTGTTTTTCTTTTCTGAGTGTCTGTTGAATATTCATACCGCACTTAGACGATAATCCACCACTGTACTTCCTTGAATTTTCTAGCACACATCAGTTATATTTTCTTAAAGTTGATATATCGTTATGTTCAACTTGTGACATCAATCACATCCCATTGTTGATGTTTTTCACCGTCCTTATCTAACATTATTGGCTGACACCATCTTGCGCTAATGTAATCGACCCTCAACACCTTGATTACCATCTCATAATACATTATCTACTAGTTTTAATTATTGTAATGTAATGTTATGCTCTCAATTACTGAGGATACATTTAACCTTTGTAGATTGAAGCTAAAATTAGTATATATTTTTTTAACTTGATTAGAGTGTATACANCTAGCCCCGCCCCGCCCCGCCTACCCCGCTCCAGCATCTGTCCCTTATCGGGTATACCGGGTATACGAGCCATACCTAACAGACAATTTCTATCTTATCACCACAGTTGTTACTTACCACCGCCTTAAATCTAAAGCGCCCGAAGTTAAATACGCCAATTAGGATCTACTAAATCAAATGAAATCCGTGAAATCTTGATTTACCGCATCCCAAAATTTATTTTATCCAAAATGACCGTCAAGCAAGATTTTGTTTAAATCCTGCATAATCCATACTTTCAATCGGTGCTTGCCTATAAATGAAGTTTTTCGTTTAATAGGATTTATTAAATCCGATAAATCCGGATTTATCAAATCCAAATTCCACCGAAAAATTTGCAATCAATGGCAAAATAAATCCGCCTCCTACTCGGATTTACGAAATCCTGATTTACATTATCAAAATGATGGAAACCTGGTAGAAAAACAACGGAACTCGGGAAAATTGAAGTTTACAGAGAAATGAGTTTATTTACTTGTTTATTTTATTTATATTTGGCTGGATTTAAGCTAAATCCAAGGCTATATTGGCTAAATAGAATGCTACCAAACACGCCTAAATCTGTTGCCAGGCAGCTCCCTAAAGATCAGAGAAATGGCCTGAGCACAAGCAAAATACAGAGAAAGGAAGCAAACAAAATCTTGAGGTCTCATCATCAACATTCCAATGGAAAAAAAAAAAAAAGAAAATATCACAAGTGTCCAACTTGATTCATAGCCCGTTAGAGCACATAGAGAAGAACAGAAGCAATAGAAAGCAGAAGGCTAAATTGAGAATCATTAGGAAGCAACTTGGCTAGTAAGAAGTTGTCGATCTTGAAATTGTAGTTGATATGCTAACCTGCTTGCTGCCAAATTTTCGGTCTTTTTTTTTTTTGTCTCAGTGTATCAAGAGAAAATAAAGGTTCTTAAAGGTGTGAAATGTAATACTCATATCTTTATTGTAATCCAAAATATGGAGAAGAGAAGGGCTAAGCTAGAAGATGGTAAAGTTCTAATCCTGAAACTTTGATATGAAAGATTTAGGTGGTATAAATGGTTATGTAAATGTAAAAAGGAAGAGTCTAGTTGTTAGATATGCAAATACATAGGAATTATGTGGGATGTAACATCTTGACTTCATCATGGCACTTCCAAGAAAGTTGAGCGAAGGTGCTGTATTTAGCTAATGAATACACCATCTTTAATATTAACCCGTGTTAAAATAGAATAAGGAAGAGCGTGATTTTTTTGCCAAATAAGGTTAAGCTTACTAACATCAAGGTTTCTATGTTAATGGGCAAAAATAAAGTTTTAGAAGCAAAGGATCTCTACTTTTTCCTCTGAAACAATAAAAGGGCATTTGGTTAACAGGAATACCAGCAATGGAGTTGAGAAGGAGTTCTCCAGTAGTAACCTGAGATAAATCCTGTTATTTATAGAGGCGAGGAAGCTGATGGTTGAGTTTTTTTATAAGAAGGATTTGGAGAGATTATCATGAAAAACTGCATTTTTATACATAGAGAACATAGACTTATCGTGATCCCAATGTCCTAAAATAAGAAAGAGGATGAGCCACTGACTAAATTGAAGGAGATATGAGGTTTCATGGATTCAGCAAGTATACTGAAGTTTTTCCAAGAAGAAGATGCAAAACTATTAAAGGACTAGTGGATCTATTATGAGCGACCAAATTGATTATGGAATGCAAAATGAAAAGATAAACAATGGTATATGAGTTTACTAAAGAAGGGAAAGTAGAAACCTTCTTAAGAATATCCCTTTATAGAGCTGTAGGTTTTCATGGAGCATTATTTATCAAAATTTTTTTTGCTGCATTAGTATCTCAGCATGAAATGTTTTCATGATTTCACGGTATTGTCACACCTTCGCATCTTTATGTTAACCCCCTTCCATGTCCACTTGATTCCTTCATTTGCAACCCTCACCAGAAGGGTTTCTCCCACACCTTCGCCTACTCTCTCTACTATTGGGCTTTTTCATGTCGCCAATCAAGTCTCCAAACACCTTCACATCTTATTTCGCATGGTGAATCTCTCCTTATTGACTTTGCAAGCTGTAATGGTTGTGTCTACGTACGTAATAATGTAGCAAGAATAGCTCTTTAACGTTGTCGGCTCATTTACAGAGGTTGTGGATGATTTCCTGGTGGTTGAATGGGCTTGACTTGGAGCCGCAATGATCATAACATGGGAGGATTTTTAGCTCAACGAAAAAAGAGTGCCAGAGTTGGCAAGCAAGGAGTGCAATGGAAGAAAGAGGCTACATTCTCAGATGCATGGGAAAAAATATTTATAATTTAGCATATGACATATTAATAGAGACAAGAAAGTGACAGGATTAATGTATTGGAAAGTTTATTTTATTAAATAAGTAAATATGAAATTTAGGGTGTTAGATATATAAATTATGATGTTTGAAGTGTTATCNTATATATCATAATTTTAATGAGTGTGGGTTGACATGGCCATGGCTCATCATTAGAATCTAACAAAGTGGTAGAAAAGTGGTAGGCAACTGAACTCACAGCCCATCAAAAAATGGGCCTGAAATAGACTTTTTATGTGCATGCCCATAATAATGGCAACTTGCACCAAATATGTTTTTTTTTTATTATTTTTGACTACTAGTTATGAGCTAACAATTTTATTTAGGAATTTGAACAATTTTACTTAGGAATTTGCGTACGTCAAGTATGTTACATGGAGGGTATTGAGAATTATATTCGCGTTATATCTCTGTAACATACCTATAACCTACCTGTAACTAGCAAGTTCTGCGCTTCTGTTTTCATATGTCTGTAAGTTACATGTAGGTTACAGTTAGATTATAGGGAGATTACAGAGTATATAACGTGACTCTCAATAGCTTTTCTGATATACGCAGCACCGTGTACGACCTACAGAGGCAAAATTTTCTCAATTGGAAAAAAAAGAAAAAGAAATCGATTAAAGTTTCAAAATTTAAAAAATATTTTATAGGATTTGAGAGTTTATTGACATTTATGCCTAAATTTTATGAAGTCTGAGCCACGATTGTAGCAAGGATTTGACAGCGGATGGGTCTATCTTATCTTGTACCGTGACATTTATGGCTCATGGGAACTATATGGTATTAAAACAAAGGAGACTTTACACATATGGCACAAAATTTCCATGTATTTGCACTATTAACATCCGNGAAGTTGTCGATCTTGAAATTGTAGTTGATATGCTAACCTGCTTGCTGCCAAATTTTCGGTCTTTTTTTTTTGTCTCAGTGTATCAAGAGAAAATAAAGGTTCTTAAAGGTGTGAAATGTAATACTCATATCTTTATTGTAATCCAAAATATGGAGAAGAGAAGGGCTAAGCTAGAAGATGGTAAAGTTCTAATCCTGAAACTTTGATATGAAAGATTTAGGTGGTATAAATGGTTATATAAATGTAAAAAGGAAGAGTTTAGTTGTTAGATATGCAAATACATAGGAGATATGTGGGATGTAACATCTTGACTTCATCATGGCACTTCCAAGAAAGTTGAGCGAAGGTATTGTATTTAGCTAATGAATACACCATCTTTAATATTAACCCGTGTTAAAATAGAATAAGGAAGAGCGTGATTTTTTAGCCAAATAAGGTTAAGCTTACTAACATCAATTTTTCTATGTTAATGGGCAAAAATAAAGTTTTAGAAGCAAAGGATCTCTACTTTTTCCTACGAAACAATAAAAGGGCATTTGGTTAATAGGAATACTAGTAATGGAGTTGAGAAGGAGGTCTCCAGTAGTAACCTGAGATAAATCCAGTTATTTATAGAGGCGAGGAAGCTCATAGTTGAGTTCTTTTATAAGAAGGATTTGGAGAGATTATCATGAAAAACTGCATTTTTATACATAAAGAACATAGACTTATCGTGATCCCAATGTCCTAAAATAAGAAAGAAGATGAGCCACTGACTAAATTGAAGGAGATATGAGGTTTCATGGATTCAACAAGTATACAAAAGTTATTCCAAANGTGGAGGGTGCCAAAATTGAAGGGGCAAAAGTAGTTATTGCTTTTTTCAAGCAAGAAAAAGTTGATAATTAAAAAACGCTTTATCATTATTAAAAAATCCTTTATCATCAAGAAGAGTAGAGGTATTCTTTGTGTTAAGAATATTAGAAGGTCCATTTCATAGGAATGGATTGAATTCATGTAATGAAAAATCTTTTTTCAACTCATGAAACCTCTGTTGTTTCAATATGTCATTATCTTGTCATAAATAAAGAAAAAATAAAATTGATGGGGTTTTGGTTTGTTTGATAGCTATTAGAAATCAACAATTGGATCACTTGATGCAATAGACAAATTGTGGTTTTGCATTTGGGAAGGAGGGTTAGGTCATGAGATAAAAAGAGAACGATAATAGCATCATATGGTTTAGGATCAGAAAGTGAGGTGAAGTTTTTTGGAGGCTGAGGGGGATTCTTATTAGTGAGAGTAGAAGCAAAAGAATCATGTCTTTGGCTTTTGATTTCTATTACAACCCCTAGTAGAAATGGAATAGATGGGAGGGACATCTAGAAGTGTCAGTTTATACTTTAATAGGGCGAGAGATTGTTGAATGAGCCACAACCAAACAAGGAAAGGGGCTCCAATCATATACAATTTTAAGACTAAACCTTGTTGATATTAGCATAGATTTCTACTAAAAGAAAAGGGTTTTTAAAAATTTGAATGATGGTTCTAGTAAAATTAAAACTAGATATGTTAGCAATGAAAGCAATAACCCCAAGAGAAATCCTAAATTTTTCAACCTATATTTTGAGCTGTTAAAGATTTAGGGTCTGTTTGGGGTAGCTGCAACTTATTGAATAATCTGCTGATAAGCTGATTTAAAATAATCTGCTAATAAGCTAGGTGCGGTGACTATTACAAATTTTTATTTTTTTGGAAAACCCAGATTGCAGCCAGAAAGCTGTCACTGCACCTAGATAGGTGCGGTGTGAAAAAACTGTTTTCAACATTTTGAAAACGCATAAGCTGCCAAAATGCATTTTACCCAAACAGGTCAAGTGCGTTTTCAAAACGTTACTGCACCAAAAAAGCTGCCCCAAACAGACCCTAATTCAAGGCAAATTCGGGTAAGCTTAAAATCTGCTCGAAAAGAATTCAATTCTGAATTTTGGTTCATAGCTCAACTCGCTTAATTCAATCTGATCTCGATTGGAACCAAAATATGAATCAATTTTTGAGTGATTAACGATCTTAGAGCTAAATTCACTAAATTCACATCCCTAACATCACTATGGTTATTAACGATCTGATTTCAAGCCGAGCTAGGGTCCATTCGAAATAGGGTAAAAAAAAAATTTAATTCAAAATTTTGGCTCGTAACTCAACTCAATTATTTCTATCCAATCTTCATTCAAGCCAAAATTCAAATCAATTTTTTAGCGATTAACAATCTTCAAGTTAAATTCACAGACCTACATATATTTAATACACACCTTTCCTCCTTAAGCACATATCATAAATTTGCTTCGGGTCAATAAAAATTTGCCAGACAACTCTTATGTATTTACATATCTAACATCTTAAATTTTATATTTAAATACTCCACTCAAATCTTTAACATTACATTAAGGGTCTGTTTAAGGCAGCTTGTGCGTTTCAGGATAAACTACTTATCCTGAAAGGAAGCCCGCGGGCCGGCCGCAGGGATCGACCCGCGACCCGCGTTTAGTGTAAAAACTCAAACGCAGTTTCAAATAAGCTTGCGAAACGTACGAACCAAACGGTACAGCGGCGTTTTGAAAACACCGCCCCACCCGCAATTATAAGCTGCCCCAAACGGACCCTAAAAATGCCATAATTACAAACTTCGAAAAGGTAAAATATAACTTTTCGTTAATAGATTTATGACACCAAAGTGTGACAAATGTAAATACATAGGACATGTATTGTATGTATGCNTTATAAGCTGCCCCAAACGGACCCTAAAAATGCCATAATTACAAACTTCGAAAAGGTAAAATATAACTTTTCTTTAATAGATTTATGACACCAAAGTTTGATAAATGTAAATACATAGGACATGTATTGTATGTATGTATGTAAATTTCACTAAAAATTATATGAAAATCCTTTTATTTTCTCTATAATAATTAATTGTTTTAGCATAACCCCAAACCGGTTCTCTGTAATTGATGTAATTGGTCTAAGCCTGATAAGCTGGACAATGTGCTGATTTGAAAAGTTGGCTTCAAATAAAACNTATGTATGCATGTAAATTTCACTAAAAATTATATGAAAATCCTTTTATTTTCTCTATAATAATTAATTGTTTCAGCATAACCCCAAACCGGTTCTCTGTAATTGATGCAATTGGTCTAAGCCTGATAAGCTGGACAATGTGCTGATTTGAAAAGTTGGCTTCAAATAAAATTATGTTGTCATTCCATTGCTATTTCTCATTCCATCTTTATCAAGTTCAATCTCTTTACTCAAACAATCATATCCTCAGGATATTATGTGTGAATATCATTTCCACTCATTTTGATGTCTCCATACTTTTGAGTTTGGGCTTAAAAATGGACCTAGAAGGGTTTACAATGGTTAGGCCCATTTTACATGGCAGTTTGGGCCTTTCAATATTAGTTAATCATGTGATCTTCAGACTACTTCGCACAAGTTTTTTTGGGGGAAAGATGAGCGGAAAGAATAATATACATGATTGAAACTCGTAATCTCACGGTGGGAAACTATACCCTCAACTATTATGTCACAGGTAGATTTAGATATGAAATTTGAAATGATTATGATTTGCAGCTAATTGAAGCTTAATTAGAAGCTCTTCACCATNATGATTGAAACTCGTAATCTCACGGTGGGAAACTATACCCTCAACTATTATGTCACAGGTAGATTTAGATATTAAATTTGAAATGATTATGATTTGCAGCTAATTGAAGCTTAATTAGAAGCTCTTCACCAGATATCTAGTCCTTTTTAGCTTCAATAAATTAACAAAAAAATGAACATTATATGTTCAAGAAACAAAAAAAAAACAAATTATCCGGTCGAGTATTTTATTTATCTAAATAGTCCATTGAGTCAGCGTCCATTATCATCAATAATGATGTCTGTCATCATTAACAATGTNAAAAAAAAAAAAAAACAAATTATCCGGTCGAGTATTTTATTTATCTAAATAGTCCATTGAGTCAGCGTTCATTATCATCAATAATGATGTCTGCCATCATTAGCGATGTCAATGCTCATTATTACTAATGTTGAGACTCATCTCTGGGGTCAGCTTGGATGTTCGTTATTGCCAAGTTCAATGCCAGTCTCCTTCGTTGTCGATCACCCTCCCTTCCTGAGGGAAATGATCAAGCAATTCCTTGATCAATGCCCGCTTTGGGTGCCATCTTACATAGTTCATGCCTATCATTCTGTCTTCTTGTCTTCTTTAATAAAAATGAAAAATATCACATGTAATATATGATTGATATAAGTATAATCATTTCAACTGAGTTAAAAATGGCTATCTTCTTTTCCATCTAAAAATTCCTCTACTCTCATTTACTTCTAATACTTTGTCTATTTATATACAAAAAGAAAAAATATTTTTATATAATATAAGTTAATATATTTATTTTTCTATCATCCACAATATCCTTTGCTAAGTTGAAAATTATGGAGATTTACACGCCTAGCACACAATTTTTATGCTTTTATATATTTCACAGCAAAATTTTCATATTTAAATACATACTTTTTTTATGTTTTAAATATAAGCATGAAAATATGTATCTCACTTTTAAAAAATGATAATTGTGTTGACGAGTCATTAAATAATTTTTACCATTAGACACGATTCTCAAGGCATCTATTTTAACAAGTTTAACCTGATCATCTTGACAAGACCGAACTCAATGACATCAAAAGTGATATCCCAGTCAAAAGAAACTCATATTAAACACTTATGGTCAAATGTTTTGGTGCTTCAATTGGAAAGTCCAATAACTTTAAAATTTGGCATGCTTATGGTAAGTTTGAGTGGCTCGATGAGAGGAATATAATGAGCCTAATTTCAGTTCTGGTGTCGTTAAGCCTCTCAAAGATTAGAAAAATTACTTATGATCGATAGATTCAACTTTGATCGCCTAAAAAAATCATAAATAGGTTTCCATCCTTCACTTTAAGAGGGGGGAAAAGACAAGAGTGTGAGCTGACAAGTGAAGCTTAACTCTTGAAGTTTCACTAGTTGTTAACAAGTCGACCATGAAAGTCCATCTCCGATCACCAAAATTCACCGATAACCACCTAAAAATGCCATTGACTACTGCCAGAAATTATTTTGACCAACCACATCCATTACAACAACCAATTATAACTTTTATAATCAACCACATATTGATGCAACCATAAATTACAATTCTTGTAGCCCAACTATAGTGGTTATGGTCAAACTACTACCATAAAGCTGTGCTCATCCTTTTTTGTAATCTCACCTTCTTTAGAATGGAAGTCGAATGATTCTCTANTTGACTACTGCCAGAAATTATTTTGACCAACCACATCCATTACAACAACCAATTATAACTTTTATAATCAACTACATATTGATGCAACCATAAATTACAATTCTTGTAGCCCAACTATAGCGGTTATGGTCAAACTACTACCATAAAGCTGTGATCATCCTTTTTTGTAATCTCACCTTCTTTAGAATGGAAGACGAATGATTCTCTATTTTTTTTCAATTTTCGCCTAGATTACTCTGACTCGGCTTGCCCCATGATTTGTTACTTTTCCAGAGTTTTTCACGTAAAATATGTGCCTCTCTCGCATCTTTATATGCGTGTTGGAAAATACTAAGATAAGATATAAGATGTGATATTAAAGCTAATAAATCTGTTTTATTCCATCTCTTCAAATTCATCCCACACAAAACATATTTTACAACTTCCCCCTTCAATTATCACAAATATGTCCCCATCCGTTCACGGCTTCCACAGCTGCCTACTATTTATTGAAGAAATGGCACAACCATCACATAAATAAGTCTCAAGTAGTAATGTGACTTCATTACTTTATTGTTAATATCATTAATTTTTGTTATAGTCTTTCTACCTGCTATTGACTAATGGATTATGATACTGCCCTGGCTCTTCGTGCAAATTGAAGAAATTTTGTGGCATGGTGGTGGGCATACAATGCAATAATTGAGTATATTTTAGTTGATGTGACCAAGTTTAAGTTTTGTGGATAGTATTATAAGAAGGGATGTGCTGAGCTAATGATCATTTTTTTTTTAATTTTAATTTCTAAATAAATGAACTTTTATTTGATTAAAATATTTTATAGAAGGTGTTGTGAGATATGTACTTCCTGACATAGAAATGGGATGCAAAGAACACAAACAAACACAGATCGTTTACGTGGTTCGATCCAATTANTTTTAATTTTAATTTCTAAATAAATGAACTTTTATTTGATTAAAATATTTTATAGAAGGTGTTGTGAGATATATACTTCTTGGCATAGAAATGAGATGCAAAGTACACAAACAAACCAGATCGTTTACGTGGTTCGATCCAATTGGATCTACGTCCACGGGAGGGAATCAATCAAATAGTTCACTAAGACAAAAGAAATGGAGAATACATAGCTTATACATAGAGATGAAAGTAAACCAGATCGTTTACGTGGTTCGATCCAATTGGATCTACGTCCACGGGAGGGAATCAATCAAATAGTTCACTAAGGCAAAAGAAATGGAGAATACATAGTTTATACATAGAGATGAGCCCTCATCTTCCTTCTGTATTTGAGTTGGCTCAAATACATTAATACAAGACCTCAAGATGTTCTCCTCCTCTCTAGCTATTCTCTCCTCCTTTGTGGTAGCTTAAGATCTTTTCCCTTGCTCTCCTAAGCCTCACACCCTCTCTATTTATAGAAGCAAGAGAATGAGGTGGGAGGTAGGTGAGCGGTAGGTGAGATGTGGTAGGTGAGCGGTACCACATTACAAAAGTACCCTTTTACCTTAGTTCAATAATTGAGGGTCAAAATAACAAGATGAGATTATATTTATAAGTCAAATGTTTTATATTTGTGTGAGAAGATTATATATATAGGTGCAGCTCTAGTGTTAGATAAGATTAGAGAGAGTTGTCTTAGATGTTTGGTTACTTTAAACGTCAACTAACTGATGATCTGATTAGGAGAGTAGGTGTTTTAGATTCGACTTATGTTAAGAATGATGGAGGTGGACCTAAAAAGGCTAGGACATATTGTATAAAAAGGATAATATTTTATTAGAATTAAATGAAAATATGGCATGTAATAGGACACAATGGAGAAAAATGATACATGTAGCTGATCCCACTTAGAGGGATAATGGTTTGTTACTGTTGTTGTTGTTGTTGTTGTTGCTCGAAAAAATTGTAGGTCCTTGTTTAGGAATTGGGTTTTAACTTTGTATAACAAGGGAGAAATAAGTATTTACAATGTATTCGAGTTGGCTCGTGAACTAATGAGGCGAGTTTTGTCCAACTCAAACTCGAGCTCTTATAATATATGAAATTTAATTTGAATTTAGAGCCCGAGCTTGCTGCTTTAATCGTGTGCTCATTAACAACATATTTATATTTTACAGAATCATAAATTGAATAAATACTTATAATAGTGGATATATTTTAGAAAGTATTTATTTTGCTTGACAAAAATAAATATCACTTAGATATGAACATTGAAATAAATATAAGCTGCAATAAACTGAATTAAATGAATGATATTTTCTTAATTTATCTTGTAATTATGATGAGGAATACAAATAATCTAAATTCCACAATTTTAGATTCAGACATAACTGGAAAATTTTATTTATTTATTTTAAATATGTGGGATTTGATTTATTTTGTTGGGGCCGTAGGAAGTTGTGGTTAGGGGTGTACATGGGTCAAACAGGAGCGAGCCTGGGCTCAGCTCGTGTTCGGTATGTTAAAAAATATCTTTGTTCGTGTTTGGCTCGTTTATATTTCGATTGCAAAAAAAATTTGTTCATGTTTGGCTCGTTTGCTTAGCGAGCCGAGCATAAGTCGTTCGCAAACAAAGAGTCGTTTTGACAACCCTAGTCACGCATGCAGCAATTAGGGATATAAATGAGCCAATCTTGAGCGAGTTCAGGCTCGGCTTTTCAAAAAATATTATTGTTTGTGTTTGACTCGTTTATATATCAAGCTCAAAAGATTTGTTTATGTTCGGCTTGTTTGTTTATCAAGCTAAACACGAGTTTTTCAAGAACAATGAGCCATTTTGACAACCCTCGTTACACAGTCGTAGGATGTTAAGAGTACGATGAGATTTAAATCTTATTATTTATATTAAAATATTGATTTAAATAGAATTTAATTTATTTTTACTCTATTTTTAATTAATAATTTTAATTATTTATAAATCTTTGTATCATTGTAGTCAATTAAATTATGTGTGTGTGTGTAAATTAATTATTTCGAGTCAAAACGAGCCTAATACATAAACTTCAACTTTTACGAAGATATTCATACATACCACTCAATTCTTATGCATACCTAACACCTAAACTTCAATTGTTACATGCATACCACAATACATATCTATGAATATTTTTATACATATCACTCAACTCTTATATGTATATCTAAAACCTAAACTTCAATTTGGACAGGTACACCAGCCTAACACTAAAGCATTACCAATGAAAGATCCATTTCACTAAACAAAAATTTAAATGATAAAGACTAGCGCAAATGGAATTACCTTCTTCACTGGTTTCTGATTGAAGCGGAGCGTAAGGATGAGAACTACGAAAGTTTTAGTGGTCTCTGCACACGAGCTTCATCACCTTCCAAGCTAGCTCTAATGGCGATTGTATAGCAAAAGTTCGTTCGACAAGGAGATGAATTTGANATAAAGACTAGCGCAAATGGAATTACCTTCTTCACTGGTTTCTGATTGAAGCGGAGCGTAAGGATGAGAACTTCGAAAGTTTTAGTGGTCTCTGCACACGAACTTCATCACCTTCCAAGCCAGCTCTAATGGCGATTGTATAGCAAAAGTTCGTTCGACAAGGAGATGAATTTGAGCGACGCCGTAAGGGAGAGGGAAAGGAGAGAGGGGACGACTTGAGGCTTTTGAGGCGAATGAAAGATTGAGCGCGTAGAGAAAATGAAATTTAGGCTGGCGGAATATGTAAATTAGGACAATTACTTCGAATTTGCTTCCAAATTGTCGCGACGATTTCGAAGCTAACAAGCAAAGTATTTGTGTCGAGTTTTTCGACGCACAATCCGTCGCTACTCGAAAAGAAGTTTCGTCATCTTGATAATACTTTTATCGACGAGTAATCCGACACATTTCACATGCAAAATCCGGCGCAAATGTCATAATTATTTTTTTCGGAACTTATCAACTGCTAATCCGACGCTAACATTTGCGTCGAAAATGTCTCACACAAATATCAACGCTAATTCCCCATTATCCTGTAGTCATTGGGTTGGACCCCATGACATTTTCCCTTTTAAGGTTTTTTTTTTGTTTTGGCATGTAAACACCTACTATGTACAAGATGTTTAGAGTGGTAGAGACCATCAGATGCATCTCAGTAGTTCTAACACTTTTTAAATTCTTAAAGCAGAAGAAACCAAAATAAAAAATGAATAATTAAATAAACTTAACTTTGAAAACACTAACCATCTACCATGAAATCACTTTTCTAGGTAGAAACTAAACTCAAAATCAAATTAAAATTGAAATACTATGGTCTATTAGTGGTACACCATACTACTTGTACACACTAAGCTTATTTTTTAGGCCACCAACTTAGATCTAAGTTAAAGCAATTTCATTTTATTATTATAAAGTTTGTGATGTGGTTTGTTGTGGACTTGAAATGGTGGGTTTTGTGCAATATATTGGATGTTTCAGATTATTTAGTACATCTAATTTGTATTGTTTTGCTGATCATAATGCTTTGTGGGCCTATTAAATAAACTCATAAAATCTATTAGATTGCAAGTGTTATTTGCCAATTGATTAAAATCCTTAGTATGACCAATAGGACATTTGACTTGGCACTTTTATGTGAGGAGCAATGTGTATCTATGTATGATTGCTTTGAATAAGCCTCTTTTGGAGGAAAAATTATTCCATACGGACGGACACCGCATGCATCATTGCATGCGATGTCCGATCCTGACCGTACATCAGGTGATCTACGATCAGGATGTATTTCGGTGGGCCCCACCTAATTTTTTTTTTTAAAAACTGAAATATATCCTGACCGTAGATCAGGGCCGTAGATCACTTTGATCAACGATCAGGATTGGATACCGTATGCAATGATTTCTCCTTTCTTTTGGAGGGCCTTGTTAGGCCTTCTCTTTAAAATATAATTTTAATCTCTCAAAAGTAGAATGCCAGTGGGATTAGCAGAAGTAATGATGAATGTCAACAACCTATCTCAAAATTAATTTTAGTAATTTTTTGAATTCATGGGTTATATATTTGATGGAAATTTTTTTCTAATGGTATAGTTGTGAGACAATTAGGTGAGTAGAGACTATGTGATTGTGACTTGCTACTGAATAAATTAAGGGTTTTACATTCATAAATATCCAAAAGAGAATATAAATCAAATTGGAATCCATCTAAGCAAAGAAAATCAGTCATTTTTCATTCATGGCCTTTTTTGTCCTTCACAATTGCATTCTCCATAAGTGATGGTATAACTTAAATTATTGAAATATTTTGACTTAATTCTAGCTTAAATAAATGTAAAAAAAAAATTTATGTGTGATTTATTCAAATAAAAAAAATTGTTGTTTAAGTAGAGTTGTCTTATACATTAAGATAAATTTAATATTGCATAATTAATCCAATTTTTTTCTATTTGAAGTTGTTCGGAGATGATAGAGTTGATCAAAATCACATGGATAGTTACATTATAAATATCAATGTTTCGAGTAGTCTGTCTTTAATTATATGTAAATATTAGTGTATTTGATAATAATTATATGACATAAAAGATATTCCGATAAATACATTAATATCTGTATGTCTGAACTCTAAAGCCACTTTTGCTATTAATTGATGAATTTAAAGCTATTTATGTGCAACAAAAAAAAAGTACTGAAGAACTAAACATTAATTTTAATCGTCAGCCATACATGATGTTCCTTTTTTCATATGACGATTCGTGGGAAAAAAAATTCATTGTAGAGAATAAAAGCATAATTTCATGAACATTGAGTATTGTTATAAACAATTCCTCCATATCAATACAAGAGAAACAACATATAGGATTCCAAACAATGCCATTTACAAGCTCTTTGGGGAAGCTTGAATGTTTATTGAATAGTTTCATTAGGCCTTTTGAGATTTTTTTCCTTAAGGAGTGTTGGCAATTTTTATTATTAATATTAGTTCCACTAAATAGTAATTAATGGTTACAATGTGTTGGCTTTCATTAACTGTTTTCGGAACACCATTATGCTTTAGATTAAAGCTTCTTGGTATCCTCGAAGAAGTTCTTCCCTTAAATCGTTGATTGATTCTCAACAATTTATTGAAGTTCTTCACTAACAATGGTTTCTGCAAGCTTCAAAAGTTAGATATTTACTTGTATAATACATTAGTTTCTCGTTTGACTTTTATGTTTCAATGATGAGATATACATTGTTTGCCTTTGGGATCTATGTTAGATTTGTTAATTCGTAGTACTTATGTGGTTTGTGTGTAAAGCTTGATCAATATTTTCAAATCTTTTATGACGAAGATGCTGCATACAATAATAAATGGGAATGACAAGGTTTGTGCCTTAAGGTTGGTGTTTCATTTTAGCTCCATTCAGAATTGAGTGGTATGTAAGTGAATGCAGATCATATCCTGCTGCCAAATTACACTCTTTTGAGATTTATGTTTTGAAAAATTTACATTTTAGGGTGTTTGATATCTAAATACAGAAGATTTGTGTGATATGTTAGTAACCGCCCCATGAAATTGGGCAGAAGTTGATTTAGGATGGTGAGACTATTATGCATTCAAATACTAAGGTTTACGTATTTGATATCTATACATAGAAGAATTTTGTGCTATCTAAACACATATGTGTTTTAACAATTCCATATGAACAACAATTGTCTTCTGCATTGGATGGCAGTAACTCTGATTCTTGTAACTGTATGCTTTCAATTGGTCGATTTGGGTTATTGTTGACCCTCATGTATACTTCACAAGGCGAGTCGATTGAGCGTGACTCCTCCGTTGCATTCGAAACATCGAATTTACCCAAAAAGGGGTCTTTTATGATCGATTACAAGAAACACGGTGGGGTCGACATACTGCTAGTGTGAAATGCTCAATTTGAATCTGAAACATTTTAATTATCATCAAAGTTGCTCATATAGCCTCCGATCACAAAAAGAACTTTGTGAGCGTGTTCGGAACATGGAAAATTTTCTAATAAGAGGTATTATGTGATAGGAAGGAGTGAGCGCGGTGAAAACGATAGGTTTATGACACGACATGTTTAATTTAAATCAAATTCATCTCGATAGTCACCAAAAGCTGCTCAAATAACTTCCGATCATGAAATGGACGGCGCCATTGCATATGGAAAGTCCAATTTACCATCCCGATACATCCCTTTTGCTCACCAAAACTTGCTCCTTTTTTTTCCTCATTCCTTCCACTGCCTGAAATCCCTCTACAGCAACTTAGAACTTCATTTCGCTTGGAGCCCAAGCCTTCCACCTTACTGCTCTGCAGTCCGTGAGCATCAAACATCTATATATTTTAGTTATATTGCTTGAGGGAAAATATGATTTATAAATGTGTGGGTTTGAAGCTGACATATACGGCTATATTTTGTAAAGCGAG
>JXCR01053638.1:7895-21962 GCA_002079205.1 Phalaenopsis hybrid cultivar | reverse complement strand
ATGATAGTGCTACAAAATATTTACCAACCTAAATCTAAGCTTTGATATCCAGCAATGAATCTGAAGAAGTACTGGTGCAGTATTTTGCCTTTTTTCTTTTTTGGGGAGACATTTGAGCGTATTTATTTGCCAGCACACGTGCATGGCACATGCAACCTAATGGTTGAAGCTCTCAACCAATAAGCTAGGATGAATTCCACGTATTTTGCTCCTTTTATGGTAATTGTTGTGAATTAAGGGTGTAACTGAGCCAAGCTGACTCGTGATTTGACTCGGGCATGGCTTGAAATGTGGCTTGTGAGCTATTGATGAGCTAACATGTGAAGTTCAAGCCAACCCCAACTTGACTCTTTAGCTTGTTTAAAAAATAATAGCAGCATTTACATACATAGCACAAATTTCTTATGTATCTTTCACCTAAAATTTCATATTACACGGTGTTGAATCCAAATTTTTCGTGTGAAGCATGCCCAAGGACCAGAGTAGTAGTTTCCTAGAGGGTGAAGTGGAGAGAGAAATGCGAAGACATAAAAGAGCACACACAGACTTACCTCGTAGGAGCAAACTAGGGTATTCACGGGCTTTGTGACTCATTTTATATTTGTAACTGAAGGATTACAAAAAAAGAAGAGATTTTTTTACAGAGTATGAGTCTAGAGAGAGTAGTTAAAATCACTTTTTGCACTCTTATTTTCAGAAGATAAAGGATCATAAAATGAACAAGTACATAATTGCCCCTGCTTTAGTAAGAGGTTACAGGACATTATTGTCTTTTGTCATTTTTTTCATATTTATAATTGATATTGCATCTTTTAATGTATTTGGACATTTGTGTTGGCGGATCCTTGAGTCGGTCGTCCGTGTTGGTGTCCATCAACTATTTTAACTGGATACCAATCAGCTTTGAGAGTGATAGTCGGTCTGTCATAGTGTGTTTGGTCGACTTGATTTCTCTTTAGTGATCTTTGTGGAACGTGTTCAGAGAGCTTCACATTGATGTTTGTGAGATTGTTGAGGGTACTAGACCTTTGGTTGTTGGGGTGAATGCTTGTTTTCGGTTGGCCTGGGGTCAAATTCTAGCCTTTTGGTCAAATGGTTGTTGGTTGTCTAGTAGTTACTCAGCTGATTGACTTTATGAGTACTTGGGACTTTTCGTTTGAGGAATATTCTTTGTTTCATCTCTTTCGATCAGGACTGTCAGATTGCCTCGAGATTCGCGTAATTCATTTTGGTGTACATATTAAATTTCTCAATTTTCTTACTCATTGATAGAGATAGTTGTGATAAGGACAATGAATTTTTTAATGCAGTCAATTGAATCTTAATAGTCATGATTTAATGCAATAAATATGCTCCCTAAATTTTTATGCTCAGTAGCCTTATATATAAGGCGTAAAGGGCAATTCTATCACTCGAGTTTTCTATTCCTTGCATTCTCTAGGTTTCATTGAATCCAATATGGAGAAAGGGTCTACTTTGGCACTAAAACCTGTGGACTGAGCTAAAATGTTGGTTGCCCTTGGCATAAGATAATGTCGACATGAAGGTGAGCTGAAGAAAAAGAGTTTGGCTAAGATGCCAAAAGTCACCGAGTGAGTGGAGATAGAGGAGTTGTCCGACTCAATTGGGGAAACTCCTGAGAAGGTTCAACCCAACGCTGAGAAGGAGCTAGGTGGCTCAACAGTCGATTCGTCAATAAAGATNGGACAATGAATTTTTTAATGCAGTCAATTGAATCTTAATAGTCATGATTTAATGCAATAAATATGCTCCCTAGATTTTTATGCTCAGTAACCTTATATATAAGGCGTAAAGGGCAATTCTATCACTCGAGTTTGCTATTCCTTGCATTCTCTAGGTTTCATTGAATCCAATATGGAGAAAGAGTCTACTTTGGCACTAAAACCTGTGGACCGAGCTAAAATGTTGGTTGCCCTTGGCATAAGATAATGTCGACATGAAGGTGAGCTGAAGAAAAAGAGTTTGGCTAAGATGCCAAAAGTCACCGAGTGAGTGGAGATAGAGGAGTTGTCCGACTCAATTGGGGAAACTCCTGAGAAGGTTCAACCCAACGCTGAGAAGGAGCTAGGTGGCTCAACAGTCGATTCGTCAATAAAGACTCTTGCTGAAGTGCTGGTCCAACAGAGGGTTATGAGTGTTTCCTCGCCGGCTGGTGTATAAGGAGTTAATGAAAGTGACCCTCTAGTCGGTGGGAAGGGGTCGGTTGATGGCTTCCCATCTTTCGATGTGTGTGACTACTTGGTCCGAGGTGAATCGGATTATGGTTCAGTGATTTCTTTTGTTTTCCTTCTGCTTGAGTATTTTATTCTTTGCCCATCGATTTTTATTTCTTGTGGATGAGGACACTTGTGAGGGCTGAATTGTGAGCCACCTCTGATGCAGTTGAGGTCAGGCGGGAAAAAGAAGTCACTGCTTGGACAACCAAGAAGAAAGCCAAGGTTGAGGCCGAGGCTAAGGCCAAGGCAAAAAGAAACCTTTGTGTATGAAGCTGTTGCGACAGGAGGGAGGCTGAGCAGAGGTCACAACGGAGCNATTATGGTTCAGTGATTTCTTTTGTTTTCCTTCTGCTTGAGTATTTTATTCTTTGCCCATCGATTTTTATTTTTTGTGGGTGAGGACACCTGTGAGAGCTGAATTGTGAACCACCTCTGACGCAGTTGAGGTCAGGCGGGAAAAAGAAGTCACTGCTTGGACAACCAAGAAGAAAGCCAAGGTTGAGGCCAAGGCTAAGGCCAAGGCAAAAAGAAACCTTTGTGTATGAAGCTGTTGCGATAGGAGGGAGGCTGAGCAGAGGTCACAACGGAGTAGTCAATTTAGTAGGTAAGGGTTTTCTCTTTTCTATTTATGCAACCACAGTAGTGATCCAGAAAATTTCGACATGTGAACTGATTATCATTGCCAGAAAGTGTGAGACCCATGCTAACTTTGATACATATCTTCTAGATGTAGCTCCATCTGGTCGAAGAGAAGTTGATGGCCATCTGGTTGTCCCAAGGAGGGTGCTTATGAAGAGGAATCTTTAGAGGAAGATGTGAGAGTACGACCGACTTCACCTCGCCAAGATGCTTCATTCCTTGACTTGTATATTAAGAGCGAGGCTAGTCAGCCTACCTTTCATGCAAAGATTGAGTTTGAAATTGGTTCAGAGATGGGTTCTCCATGGGGAGTGCAGCATTGTGAGGAAAAAGAACCGGTCGCAGAGTCAACTCCTCCTCCCCCTCTGTCATACCAAAAGAAGTGGAATGGTTCCCCTGGTAACTGGGTTCCCTGCCAGGGTCCGGAGACCAAGATCTAGAACTCTTTGAAGGCCAATTCACAACTATTGACCGATAGATGGGCTGGTGCAGCAATTCACCATCTGTTTTAATCTACCCTTTCGCCTTACTGAAGATTATCTAGTCTTGCGTGTTTGTCAAGTATCTACGAGTGCTCATGCGATCGGATCTATACAAGAAGGGCGACACTACCATTTAAAAGTGTGGGAGGCTTCCCACTTCCAGTCCAGGGCTCTGAGTTGGGTTGAAGTGAAATGGGTCGTCGTTGTTGAAAAGGTTGAGATTTCCGTTAGGCTTGCCAAGAAGTCAGAGAATCAAGTTATGGTTGTCGAGAAGAAACTAGTAGTGGTCGAGGAGGAGCTATTTATTGTTTGGATCTTCAGTAGATCTTCAAACAAGAGAACCGTGAGCTGGAAGCTTGAGGAATAATTCTACGAGTCGCTTCCTTCTCACCCGAGGCAGGAGAAGATTTTAAGCAAGCAGATTCAAATCGACAGCATCACAAATATTAACCAATTCATTCGCTCAAGCTTGGTCAAGCCGAAGTATACTGACTTGAATGAATTTGTTGCTTTCTACACTAGTTTTGAGTGGTCATCCAGGGACGACTCGGACGTTGAAAGTTAGAGAAGGGCTTCTAGTCGGCTTCTTGATACTAAGACTTTTTTTTTTCTAGGAGAAACTTTTTGTAAAGTTTATATAGATAAACACTTTTGTGAACATAGAAATTTTGTACATCTCTTTAATTTTGAAATAAAATGGAATTATTCTGTCATTTTTCAAACCTTTTATTATTTTACCTTTATTGTTTCTTTGTGATAATTGATTGGTGATGAGTATGTGTTTGATGGATGACTCGAAACTTGTGAAAGATTGTTGGTCATTTTTTGTTTTATCATGGCCCAGTGCAAGTCTTACATTGTATGTCTCATTTTGCCTAGTTGGATTTTTTTCCTAGGTCGGCCCGCACCTTTCATCTAGACCTGGGCAGTTCTTATCACTGCCTTCACGAGTGTAACTGTTAGGACTTGCTGTTGTGGAGGGAATCTCCTCTTGAACTATATCTATGTTGAGCTACGAGGTTGAATTTTTTTTACTTGGCGTTGTAGGTTGGTTTTGTTGTTAGGGCATCGATTTGACGTCTATAATGTTATTGTCGGTCGCCTTTGCTTTTTGATATTGTTGTTCGACTTGCGTCTTACACTTTTGAAAGTTTAAACTACTTTGTTGGATTAGCTTCTCGACATACCTTACCTTCCACCAAGACTAGCTATTGTGGGAGTAAATTTTCAGTTCAAATTCCGAATGTAGCGTAACTTCCGAAGTCAAATGAATTTGTGCCACGTGTAATGGCGGTCCCACATTAATAATTAATTAAAAAAATCAAAAATTTAATGCCCAACCCATCCGTTCGACTAATCCGCCTTCTGGAGTATTCCGCCTTTCAATCTATTAGGCTTCCGTGAATCTGATTCATCCTGCCTTTTGATCTATACCGTCGTATCCCCAACTCAAACTCCTGCTAAACCCCTGTGGTACCTTGTAAGTGCTCTTGTGATATTCCCCGTCGTACACAGAATTTATCCCGCCTTCATACTCTAATTGTACTCCAAATAAACTCTCGCAGTACTCCCCCATTACTCCAGCGGTAGCCCTTAGAGTACTCTCGTAATAAACTCCCGCGGGACCCCTGCAGTACCCTGAATATACTCTCCTAATATTTCTCGCAGTACTCAAAATTAATCTCGCAGTACTTTCGATAAACTCCAGCAGTACTTCGCAGCAACACCCGCATAAAATCCCGTAGTACTCCAAATAAACTCTCATTACCCCTGCAGTATCATGAAGGTACTCTTAAAATATTTTCCGCAGTACTCACGTAGTAAACTCCCACAAAACCCCTGAAGTACCCTGAGAGTACTCTTGAAATATTTCTCGTATTACTGAGAGTTAATCCCGCAGTACTCTGGAAGCATTCTTGATAAAATGTCGCAGTACACCCGCAGAAGCACCAGCATAAACTTTTGCAGTACTCTCAAAGTAGCCCCCGACAGTAATCTCGTTAATCTCGCAATACTCACGTAGAAACGTGACTTTTTTTGGATTATTGTTAGGTTATGTCTATCTTATTTTAATGTCATTCGAAGTTTATTATTCCTCTTTTTTTTTTTCATTGCTCTCCAAACTATCGAGGAAATAAAAGCGATGTACATACTACCTTGGGAATAAAACTGATGTCCCCCATACTCCAAATTATTAATGAGTTATTTTCAGCTTATTCATTGGTCATTTGTCATCTTTCCAAGCGATGCATTTTTATGATTTATCTCTGAGTTATTTCTGGATTATCTCTGGGCTATTATAATATACTCCGATGGTTATTAAAGGGAAATTATTGTTTCTGCTCATCTTTATCATAAATTCAATCAGTAAAGCATTCATTCTTACAAGTGCTTGCAGATTAAATAAATTCATTGTCAAATAACACAAATCATAAAATATTACATGAATTGATGAAACCCTAACTTCGACACTAACCTTCCAACACTAGAACATCGGTGAAACCCTTGCAGATTAACGGTGGGAACTCTTTAAATCGGTCTCGCGAAAGCCAAAAAGGTTCTCAAACATTGTATTTCAATAGACGGGATACTCCAGAGATCAGATTAGTCGAACGGGTGGGTCAGGCATTAACTTTTTAGTTTTTTTTTTAATTACTTCGAGTGTGGGACCGCCACTACATGTGGCGAAAATTCATTGTACTCTTGATGTTACACTATGTTTGGAGCCCGAACTGAAAATTTTCCCCTATTGTGGTGATTCGCGAAGCTTGTCGTTATTGGGTGGGAACCACATCCAGAGCTTATAATTCAAGCTCAGAGACCAAGATTTTTTTATGCGGGAGCATTGTAGAATTTTGCCGACCATACCTCTTTAGGGTCGGCGTGATTTTTTTGTATTCAAGTTCTCCAATTGTTAATTGGACTTGGGAGGACATTTAGAGAGATTCAACATAATATTAGAAAAAAAAAATTGAAATAATACTCTTTTTATGTGTTGAGTAGGGTGTCGGCCGCCTGGGATGGATCGAACAATATGCTAATATGGTTGGTCGGCTCATTTTGATCGTCGAGAGCTAGACATCCGTTTAAGGTACTAACCTCCTAGCCAAAGCTTTTAGGAAGGCGACGGAAATGACGTTTTAGGCTCCGAATCTATTCTTGTATGAACTCCTTGACATGCTCCCTGTTTAAGAATCTTTGGATGCACTTCTTATTGGTGTTGCTTACGTTTTTGTTGGCAATATGCTTCACATTCACCGCACCTTTTAGGTTGAATCCACATTTTTCAGGTGAGGCATGCCCATGGATCAGAGGAGTGGTTGCCTGGAGGGAGAAGTTGAAAGAGATATTGAAAGAAATAAAAGAACACACATAAACTTGTCTCGCATGGGCAAACTGGGGTAAAAGAGGAAGATGAGAGAAATCTTCTTACAGAATATGAGTATGGGTCTATACACAAAAGCCAAAACCCCTTTTTATATGCATTGAACCCCAATTTAATAAAGATATAGGGTTGTAAATTGAAAATTTACATATTTGTCTTTATTTTCATATGGGGGTTACAGGACATTATTGTCTTTTATCACGTCTTTTTGTATGTATAACTTATTTTGGTGTCTTTTAATGTATGTGGGTCTTCCTGTCACAGGTCCTTGAGTTAGTCATCTGCATTGGAGTGTCAGTCGGCTATTTCTTATGAATATTGATAGGTCTTCGCTCTGGAAAGTGGGTTGGCTTTGAGAGTGATAACCGATCGACCATAGTGAGGCTGGTTAACTTGCTTATTCATTGGTGATCTTTAGGGGAAGTGTTCAGAGAGTCTCACGTTAATACTTCTTAGGTATGGCTCATATACCATAAATGGGACAGATGTTGGGGCGAAGTGAAGCGAAAGGATCTGTCCAATCGGGGGAGTTTCATCATGTGGGTTGGGGGTGCGGGGGCAACACCACGCGGTTTGGTACATGGGTAATTTAAGTAACTACATATTGTACTATGGGGTTATATATATGTCATGTTTGTAACCCTAGGTGAGGTTGAGATTCTGAATCTTGTACTTTGTACTCTTTTCTGAATATTGAAAAGAAAGTCGCCGCTCTGCTCCCGAGGATTTAGGCATTTTTGTCGAACCTCGTAAATCTGTGTTTTTCTGGATTTGTTTTGATTCTTGTTTTTCTTCACCCTAATTTCTCAACAATACTTGTGAGATTGCTCGGTGTACTAGACCTTTGGTCGTTGGTAGAATGTTTGTTTCGATCGGCTTGGATAGCCCTTTGATCTGTCGTCAGCCTTTTGGTCGACTAGTTGGTCGGCTAACAGTTCTTCAATCGGTTGATTATACAAGTACATATGGTTTTTCTTGAATATTCTTTATTTTATCTCTTTTGATCAGGTCTATAAGATTATCTTGAGATTCATGCATACTATTTTTGGGTGTACACACAAAATCTAATCAAAAGTAGCACCACTACCATTCTTTAGGAGTCAAATACACATTTTCATGCTTAAAAATTAGTAAGATAATTTAGGTGTGAGTTATGTAAATACACGAGAATTGTGTGCTAATTTAAAATATAGCACTCGTATGAAAATTTAAAACCATCTTTAAATCATTAAAAATGTAAAAAAATGAAATTTTAAATTTCATATTACATAATTATATGCATATCACATCATTTTATGTGTTTATATATCCAACACTAGAAGTTTAACACGTATATATGTAAACTTATGAAAGATAATCTACATTGTTCTAAAATTAGTAAGAGATTTCTTAAATGATGTTTAAAATATGGGCATCATGCACGTGAATATAAAAAGTTTAAATGTTTGATGATAAATATATAAGAATTGTGTGTATATACATATGACATAGTAATTATGTTATAGTTTTTTATCATGACCTCGTAATTTTGAATTCTGACTATTACTTTTTTAGCCCACTTTTTTCCCAAAATGGAAAAAAAAAGAAATAATTGGATTCTGAGGGAGACAATCACCAAATGGACAAAGGCGTAGGGAAAGAACTGCTAAGATTTGTAATCAATTTGAAATTGTAAATAATCATTTGATTGTTTCTTTAAATTTTAAATTTAATCGGACAAGTATAAATACTTGAGTTTTTTAACAAGTGACGATCAGTTGACGATTTTATTCATGTGCATAACACCCATATTAAAAAGGCAGATTAAAATCACTTCGAAAAAAAAAAAATATTGATCAAAGATGAGAAAATATTGTATCAAGACTACGCGCGTAGAGTTAGGTGCGGAGTCCAATGAAATCACATCACGTGATCGTGACAAAAAAAAAATTTGTTCAATAACACAAAAAAATATTACTCCCGTATTATTCAGGTATTATTTTGTGTTATTCATGTGTTATTCAAATGTTATTGATATGTTATTGTGTTATTATCACACCGAAAATATTCTAGAACACAATAACATACAATAACACTTGAATAACACAGAATAACACGAGAATATTCTCCGGTGTTACCGGGACGTTTTTTTTTTTTTTTCTTGTCACTTCTATGTTGCGTGATTTTATTGGACTCTGAACGTAACTCTACGTGCAGAGTCCTGATGCAATATTTTTTCATCAAAGAGCGGATATGAGATAATGCAGGGAAGGGATGGAACAGTTTCATTCACCTCTGAAGTTTAAAATAAAAGTATAGCATCACTGTACAAATATTAAAACAGTTGGAAAAACAAACTTGTAGAACCATCTCCGAATGACCGAAGGCCTGTTGGTTTCACTAGAGCCCTACACAGCGGGCATGTGCGCTCCCTATCAAACCTATAAAAGTCATGATAACAAAAAAGTGTAAAACAAAACAATTTTACCATTAATAAAAATAAAATGAGAATGATGGTATCAATGTTAAGAAAATAAAAAATAGGTGTTAGATATGCAAATACATAGGAAGTGGCTGCTATTTCTGTAAATGCCTCTTATTATTATTATTAGATGGATGGATGGAGAGTTTAGGTCTCACCATTCGGAAACACAGTCTTCGCAGAAGATGTGCTTGCAGCGAAGGAGAATGGGCACATGCATCTTCTCTTGGCATATAGCACACAGATCACCAGCTGCAATCACCTGCACCATAAGCAGCTCCACATTGTTTGATCATTTTACTAATTATGACAATAATTGTGGGCTTAGATAAGAAACCTCAACAAGAGAAGGTACTTATGTAATAAGGCACATAATTAAAAAAAGAAAAAAAGAGAAGTCTATCTATAAAGGATCTCTATGTAGGCTGTACCATAAATAAAACATGAAAGAATTTCCAATCAAAAGATGTCATGATAAAATCTTGATATGGATATTAAATTCTTTCGAATTGCTTTGAGATGGGGTGCATTGTAATTCTGATTGATCATATATATTGCACTAATCTTGAAGCAAATTCACCCATCCTTATCTCTTGGCCCCCTTTTTTTTTTTTCTCATGGAGTACCATGAAAGTGTTGATTAGGACAACATTGACAAAATAATATGTTGAGCATGTTAGAAGTTATTTGGATAACCTTAAGGAGAAAATATATGTTTATATTGAAGTTATCATAAATAAGATAAATGGGTGAAAAATGAAAGATTTTTTCTGGCATAAGAATTCTTTCATGCTAGTTTAAAGGGAGATTGCCAACCTGTTCAGCTGTTGCGTTTGAGCCATAATGCACCTCTTTACAGGACAGGTCCTTCAATGCAGCAAAGAAAGATCGAACCTGCGGGGCACACGAATCGAACGAAATTAAAATTGGCTCCCCCAACTGATAATTACAATCAATACATCAGATTGAAAATTTTAATTTACTGGGATGAAATTAGAATAATTTAAAGGGGCATTACCGTGCATAACATACAATCCTTATGTATACCAACCAAGTCTTTAATATCAGATCAAAAGTACCACTATTTTAATTTAAAAAAAAAATGAAATCCACCCTTTCTTGCATAGATAAGGTGGCATATATTTCGAAAAAATTGAGTGGTATGTATGTAAATCTTCATGAATTAAATGGAAACAATATTAATTACCTTCTCCACAACAGATGTCAACTTGAAAGTCAAGTATAGTCCAGTGATAAGAGAGGAAAAGAAGCTTCCATATTCTTTGTTCAGGAAGAATCTGTACCAAACTGGTGTTGGCAATAACGCGCGATACAAGAGGAGAAAATATTCCACAAGCGTTAGCATTTGACCCTGAAAGCAAAATAGAGATTCAACTTATTCCCAAGATGGAAATATTGTACTTAATGCAATGGTTATTTATGGTATATCATGTTGGAAAATAGGCAAAATCTACGCAAAAGCAAAAAGCAGAAAAAAAAAGAATAATAATAATAACACAGCATACAAAAATACAATAATTTTAGGAAAATTTGCGTACATATCACATAGTTCTTCTGTATTTATTTATCTAACACCTAAATTTTCATAGTTAGGTGAATAATACTTTGGTGTGATAAACATATACATTAAAAAATTTATTTCACTCGCAAAAAATAAATCCTACAAGCATGAATATGTTCGCCTCTCCTCCCATACACAAATATCAAATAGCATACGCGCATCTGTTAAAGGAATGCCAGAGTTAGACACAAGATGAGTAAATTGAAGGCTCAACAACATACCTCACAAAAGGAGAACAAGGCTGAAGTAAATCAACTAAGATTCCATGAGTATTCGTGAATTAATTTTGAGTATTTATGCATAGTTGCTTTATCATCATCTGATAGCTGTCATTTCTTATAACAATGCAAGTCATGCGAAGGCAGAAAAATGATACTGAACTTCCAAGTCACGATATGAATGGGACTATGATTTCTGCTCTTCTACAGGCCTTTATTAATTAGAGCACAAATAAATTCTATATCAGAAGAACCTGGACAGCATTTGGGGAAAAGCCAAGTGTCAAAAATACTCCTCTGACTCTTTTCAGATGGTCATTTAGGTCTCAGAGGCAATAAAGTGTGAAATTAGTCCCCAAATTATTTTAATTTGGGCTGAAATAGTCTCAAGGGAGGACTACTTTAGCCTAAATTTAAAGAATCCAGGAATTAAATTGACAATTTTATAAACTCTGTGACTAAAATGACCCATGAAAACAATGAAGGGACTATTTTGACACTTTACCCATTTTGTGAAGGTATTCTAGATGATGATAGGTAGAAACCAAGCTCTAGTTATTTGCAAGAAAAAAATAAAATTCATGGACTCAAATGTCAAAAGTTTTGAGAACAAAATAAAAGCAGATTACCTGCTTACGGTAGCTACGACCACGACTGTTCTTGTAATAAATTAGAAGTATGCATTTGATCACCATAGCTGCCTGTCGAACCATAGTATCTGAAAATAAGGAACTATTAAAATCCCACTGACATTTCTGAAAATATATATTAAGTTGCAAAAAGGCACAAAACAACATTTATTGCATCTAAATAATGACATCCAACAACTGTGATCACATTAATACCATGAAAATCACAACCAAAGGCTTAACCTAACAATGGAAATAATTTCAAACTTGTATAAATGATTCTAAAACAAGATGAACGAATGATAATGAAAAGGAGAGCTACAATGATTTGAGTTGAACAGTCCTCTTTATATGAATTTGTTGAGGTGAGATGATTTCCAAAAGCACCGGTTCCATAGGGCGTAAACATATTACTATAAAACCGAGTGAGATGAAGCTGGTTTAGTTGGGAAACCATCCAATAATATCCACTTTCTATAGTTCCTTCAATGCATCAGCCCAAGCAAAGACTACATGTGAAACCCCTTTTAAGTAGATAAAGCTAAACACTTAAACACTAAAGCGCACTTTGGTATAACGATTAGAATTTATCAGAAACGCCAAAGTTAAGTGATCTCATGTGGGAGCACTCCTGGAATGGGTGATCTCCTGGAAAGGTACATTGATGGGATATATAGTGAGAGACACATTTTGAATATGATGATGGATTAGAATTTGGGTTGTTAGAAATAGTATCACAATATTACACGAACTTGAAAATGGAGACTAAGTGTCAACATAATACTACGCCATTGGAGCCACGTCTTAAACCCTGGATGAGACAAAATGATATATATAGTGGGAGACACATTTTGAATTTAGAGGGCCACCACTGGAATCATATATGCCTAGAGGATATTAGTTACTTAAATGGGTAAAATTGTGAAATCCCTCAAGTTGAATGAAGCTGAACTCTTAAACATCGAAGTACCTTTTGGTATAATGGTTGAAATTTCATTAAAAACTCCGAAGTTAAGTGTGCTCATGCTAGAGCACTCTTAAGATGGGTGATCTCATGAGAAATTATACAAATGGGATTAAACTGTGAGCTCATTAGGACAAAGTGGACAATATCTCAATGGATGAGAGTTTGAGCTATTACATTACATGCATCGCACACATAAAACATAATATTTTTTTTACGTGTTGGTGTTTGTGTGTGTGTAAGCTTACAACCTGTCTAATAGTTCCCATCAACGGCCTAAATAAGAAATTTTGATTCGTGCATTATACAGAATTATAATCAATTTGGATTTATGCCTGGCAGGTCTACTATGGAAGCTATACATTTATTGAGAGGTTTGATGGAGAAGTTCAGAGATAATAAGGAGAATCTACATTTGATTTTTATTGATTTAGAAAAAGCTTACGATAAGGTTCCAAGAGATATCCTTTGGAGAGTTCTCGAGAAGAAATGTGTTGATATGACTTATATTCAAGTCATTAAAGATATGTATACTAGAGCTGTTACTTGTGTTCAAACTGAAGGAGGATTGACAAAATATTTTCCTATTTTTGTTGGTTTACATCAGGGATTNGCACTTTGGTATAACGATTAGAATTTATCAGAAACGCCAAAGTTAAGTGATCTCATGTGGGAGCACTCCTGGGATGGGTGATCTCCTGGAAAGGTACATTGATGGGATATACAGTGAGAGACACATTTTGAATATGATGACGGATTAGAATTTGGGTTGTTAGAAATAGTATCACAATATTACACGAACTTGAAAATGGAGACTAAGTGTCAACATAATACTACGCCATTGGAGCCACGTCTTAAACCCTGGATGAGACAAAATGATATATAGTGGGAGACACATTTTGAATTTAGAGGGCCACCACTGGAATCATATATGCCTAGAGGATATTAGTTACTTAAATGGGTAAAATTGTGAAATCCCTCAAGTTGAATGAAGCTGAACTCTTAAACATCGAAGTACCTTTTGGTATAATGGTTGAAATTTCATTAAAAACTCCGAAGTTAAGTGTGCTTATGCTAGAGCACTCTTAAGATGGGTGATCTCATGAGAAATCATACAAATGGGATTAAACTGTGAGCTCATTAGGACAAAGTGGACAATATCTCAATGGATGAGAGTTTGAGCTATTACACTACATGCATCGCACACATAAAACATAATATTTTTTTTACGTGTTGGTGTTTGTGTGTGTGTAAGCTTACAACCTGTCTAATAGTTCCCATCAACGGCCTAAATAAGAAATTTTGATTCGTGCATTATACAGAATTATAATCAATTTGGATTTATGCCTGGCAGGTCTACTATGGAAGCTATACATTTATTGAGAGGTTTGATGGAGAAGTTCAGAGATAATAAGGAGAATCTACATTTGATTTTTATTGATTTAGAAAAAGCTTACGATAAGGTTCCAA
>JXCR01053635.1:448033-475212 GCA_002079205.1 Phalaenopsis hybrid cultivar | reverse complement strand
TTTAAGGTGTTAAATGGGTAACATAAACTACTTTTGATGGTATGTATGTAAATCCCCCTAATAAAATATGGTGGAGGCGTAAGGCGAATGCTAGTAAAAGTTAGCATGTGAAAGTTATTTTGGAATAAAATTTTGAATGGTGGTTTGTAACTAATAAAATTTATTTTAAGCTTTTTAATAAAATTAAATGAATTGGACATTATTAGACTCTGTATGTAAGGAGACTCGAGGGAAGCTCCGAGAAACTCATCGCAAAGTTAACTTGATAACTGAGATAAGATAATCAATGATAAATTAACATGTAAAATATTCTAAAAGTTTATTACTTGTAAATAATTGACACTTAAAAATTCTTTCATATTAAGCATGATAAACGCCGCCAACCTGGTTTAATAAAACAATTGGATACCTAAATATTTCATGGAAAAGCAAGATCAAGTACAAATTGTTGATTTTAGGAGTCTCGTTATATGCTTGTGTATGTCAATAAAGTTGTTGCTTGTAATTATATTAAGCCAATAAATACATATAAAAATGATTATAACAAATATAAGCTGATCGAATGAATGTTATAGGCCCGATCGTTAGATAGATATACTAATGACATGAAAGGTTAAGACGTGAATTTTGACTAGATGATATTTGATAGAAAAATAATTGAATTCATAACTCTTGATAAAAAAAATTGGAGTGGATATATAACTATCAGGAGCATGACAAAACTTTATAGCGGTTGTCATAGCCAAATGACTGAGTAAAAGCATATTGAAATAAAATAAATCAAAGCTTATGTAAATATAATATGACATTTTAAGAAAAAGAAAATTGAATATCAAAAAGAAGATTGAATATACAGGTATATAAGACATGGTATAGTGGAATGTATGAAGTGCTAATAACTTCTCTTTCTGACCATTGCTTCCTACACTGCTTTTAGTAATGTTTTTTGTACTTCTAAATAATAAAGCATGTTTATTTATTATTATTGTTGTTATTAATATTAGTCGGTCCATGACCAGTATAAATATTATTTATTACTTGTATATCAAATCTTAATTAAACATTGACTACCTCAGTGAGCATATAGCTTACACAATATTACAATATTGGTTTACAAGAAGAGATGAGCATCTGAAAGATCAATAGCGAGGTGATGTGTCCTTTCGTATAGATTTTGAATGCAAATATTTTTTATGATCATAACAGATTTTTTTGGGTGCTAATGATTTCAATTGTAAGTGTTTTCAGAAGCTCTGGTTTGTTAGAGGATTCGTTATGCATGTTTATTTATAAAAAAAAAAGCTCATACTCACCAAAGAATCTCCCTAAAAATTCAAGCAAAGAACAATTGGGACTTACTTTCAATTACTTTCTCTNATTCCTGTGTTATTGTTGTGTTACCTCTTGTGATGTGTTATGCTTATGTTATAACATCTCTAATACACTTGTGGTTATTATTGAAATGTATTAGATGTGTTATTTATGTGTAAATGATATGTTAATGATGTGAAATTTATATGTTATTCTTGTGTTATTGATGTGTTATTCATGTGATAACATCAATGACACAGGACTAACTTATGTTGAATTCCTGTTATTAAGTTATGGAGGTTTTATTGAGGTGTTACTAATGTGTAAACAAGAGTAACACCTCATGGTCACCTTCATATCACATGAATAACACATCAATAACATTTAAAATGAAGCTTCGTATGAGTACTAATAATGTGTTATTATTTCTTTAATTTGCAAGATTATGAGTGCAGGGATTTTCAACTGTAAATGTCGTCCATCTGCAATAAGAGGTGCCTTGGATGCAATTAGATATCTCATTTCAGAGGAGATTATTAATAATTTAATGGAAATGAGGGTGTTCAATTTCTTTGACACGCCCCCATATCCCCAGGACAATGTCATGACTTTACATATTCAAAGATGTTGGGATAACGAGAGGAGTGTCTTCAAAATGGGTGGAAAAGATGTTAAATTATATGCTGACCACGTAGCACTGCTGATAGGCATGCCAAACAGAGGAGAGTCTGCTTCATGAAAGAAAGGTCCCTTATCAAATATGGATGTCAGAAAAATAAAGAATCAACTGACAATCTTTTTTACAGAAGGACCCCTCCATTTGAGCAGCTGTATTTGAAATTCATACTAACTTATTTTTTCCTTCAAGTAATTTTCATGTGTCTGCAGAGTTATCTTCTTTTACTGTAAATGTACAAGTTTTTTCTTCCTTTAATTGGTCTACTACCATATGTGAAATGATCATCGATCAAGTGAGAACCACCTCCATCAAATTAAGGCAGAGTAAGCCAATAGGCTATATTCAAGGATTTGTATTTCTTTTAACGGTAAGTATTTATTGTTTACATTAAAAAAAATTTCTTCTGAAGTTTTGTTTTGTTGTATTTATTTTTATATACATGTTTATGATGTTTGGCATCCTCAGTTATGGTTTTAAGAGCACACGTCCCTGTTAATTCCTGCTGCACCTGACGCTAGACCTAGAATCTGAGGTGACCAACCAATCATGGGTGGAGTCTCAAGAGATTCATGAAGCCTTCAAGAGACTCAATCATGTAAATCATCTAATGCAATAAAAAAATTCAGTCATTTTCATTTTTATTGTAGGTTATTGACAGCTTTATTTAGTAGATTTTTAAGAATGCATACATTTATTTTAACATTTACATTTTTATTGTAGGTTAATAATAGCTTCTTAGATGTGAGAGACGATGAAGTCCAGCTGCTCGCAAATCCAGATCAGGGACAACCCAGTCCTGCAAGGCTACTTCCACACCATGAAACTATGGCAAGACCGCCTTTACCCAGATCGTATGTCAAGGGTACAATTGTTTCTAGTGATATTACCCAAATAACTGGATATACGATAGGGAGTGCTAATTTCGAAGTACTATTTGAGATGCTGAAATCTCAGGAACAAATCAGTTTAAATGTACAAGATACAGTGACTGACATGAATAAACAAATGAATATCGTAGTAAAAACATTGTCCACCCTCACATGTATGGTACAGAGATTATTTGAAACTAAGGCTGACAAGGTGGTTGAGAGAATAGTGTCGGATTCAAGTTAAACCCATCTCTAAAGGAAAAAGTCTAGCAGCAATGGAAGGAAGAGGACAGTGAACCCCCTGTATCTCAATACCAGTTCAAAAGAAGACGTAGAATAAGTGATGTTAACGTGCAACATCCTGTACAAGAAAATGTGAATGTTGTTGATCCTACACAGGATAATGTGGATGTTGTTGATCCTGTACATACAGATAATCTCAGAAAGGCCTAAGAGGCTGAAGAAACAATAAGAGAAGCACAAGACGCAAATGTGGGGGATGAGACAATCCATGAAGACTCCAAAGAAGTCGAATGAGTAATAAAGGGTGTTCTCAATTTTTTGTCCCATTCGGTGAGAACGACATTCTATTTTGTACGATATGATAGACCTTCCCATTATGTTTTATAACAATATTTTTTTGTAGATGCGTCTTGTGACATCTGCTATAAATACTAATGCAGAAAAGAGTGAATCCCAAGAGGCCCAAGTTCTGAAAGAAAATGTAGATATTGAATTCAGTTTACATGAAGAAATCACAGAACCAGCTGGTTTTGAAAAAATCTCAAGTCAGAGTTACAATTCTAATGGAGACGAATATGCTATAGTCGTAATAAGAAAATAGATCTATCTACTTTGAACCATATCTCATATGTTCTTATTTTAGTTAAAATGAATTGTTTTCTTTTACAGTTTCGTCCTGCGGCTTTAATTGTTGAGTTTCCTGGTGGATCATTGATACAAATTGAAATGCAGGAAGAAATAGATCAGTGTCTTGTCAGATATATTGGACTGTAAATAAATGTCCACCATTGTTTTAATGTTACGCAGTTGTGTTGTATTTAATTAACAGAAACTCTCTTTCTTATCAATGCATTAGTGAAGTTATAATTAACAGAGGCGAGATTTTGTTTTACCAATCGGCGGCCATCGAAGATGTACTATTAAATAAGTGGTTTGGAAATGAACACGTTGAACTAGTTGTTGTCTTACTGTGCGAAAGAACCTTAAGGAGATCTAAGTTATACCGGTCTTACCTGTATGTTTCGCCAATGTATGAAGTATGTTGAACAACTTAAATTTATTCATACGAGTTTAAGTCATATATTCCTTACACAGTTAAAGTAATAATTTTATCCAGATGCATAAGAAATATGGTAGCAAACCCTTTGTCAAACATATCACCAAAGAAGCCGTTAAAGATGCAAAAATCATTTTCTTTCCAATTATTCATAATCAGCATTAGATTTTGTTGGTTGGAGATCTTAAGTTGAGAAAATGAAGAATATACGACTCACTACCTAACCAGATGCATAAGACTGGCGCTAAGGATGTTGTAAGTATATTCAACTCAATTAAGAGTAACACAATAGCACTCGAAGAGCAACACCATACTGCTTCAACTATGCAGGTCAAAATGTTTGCTAAAGATGTCGCCGATGTATTTATAGCTAAAATCCAGAAATGACCACTATCAATTGTTAAGAATGTACCCTCTCAAAGAAATAGTGTTGATTGCGGCATGTTCGTCTGCAAGTACATGGAAACATTAGTGCAAGCCGAAAAAGTCCACTGGAGTGAGCATATGGATTGGCAGGATGATATGGAACGATTTAGAGTTGAAATTGTATATGACATTTGCATCTTTTCGAGGACTTCATAGTAAATTTTCTTATATATACTTTGTATATTTGTATAGTCCTTAGTTATAAACAGTTTTATAATTTTGTACTTTGTATGTTTGATACACTTACAGTTTCATACTTTGTATATTTGTATATCCCTCAAGAATTATGAATTAAATTATACTTTTAGGATAGTATGTTTCTGATGCTTTTATTAATCCCCCTATTAATAGAAAAATTTTATCCTGAATCTTACGTGGAAAAATATTTTTGACATTTCAAGATGTTATTTTAAATAAATATAAAAAAAATTATTATCCTGGATATTTTGTCCTATAAAATTTACTTTATAGAAAGATGCTAAAAAATTTTGCGTCAAAATAAAATTTTGATATTAACTACATTAACTACATCATACCGCGGAATAACCTGGCGAACGGTGGAGCAACACCGATTTAATCGGCAATAACACGAGGAATATTCGCCGCGTAACACAGCACATTACGCGGAGTAACGCAGCGAACTGCGGAGTAACAACGATTAAATTGGCGGTAACGCACATAGTGAAGTAACGCAATAACACACTGAGAATATTCTCTTGGTACAACGATAACGCAAACAGCGGAGTAACGCAGTAACACGCTAACGCAATAGTATAATGCAGTAACACAGCGAAGTCACGTAGTAACGCGCACAATGGAGTAACGTAATAACACGTGTTATTCACGGATTAATCACGTGTTAATCACGTGTTATACAGATGATATTTATGATAATCAATATATCCATGTTTACTAATCTTGGCACAGAAATATTTGAACAAAGAACATAATATAAACCACCAATTACTTGTTTCTTACAATGTTTAAAGATGTTACAGTATACTAACGTGTACAATTTTAATCAATCCATCACTCACTTATGGAATCCATCAACAGTCCAGTATATATTTCAGTTAGTTGCGGTGCATAATATTCCTGCAATAAGAGAGTAATATCAAGTACAATTTGAGTGAATTATTTTATATAAAAGGCAGTCAAGTGATACTGAATTTTAGCAACCTACCTGAGTCAGACAATCTGTCAAACTTTCCTCGAATGCATTAACAGTTTCACGCCTAGTTGATGCTTCTTGTTCCTTTCCTGAATGCAATGGTTAAAGTTAGGAATAGTCATTATACATGGAATGAAGAAAATACTAAATCAACAAATTTGTACTTCTGGCATTCTTATTTTTCTCTTAATATTCTTTAAACCTAGATGTAGATACTCCTTTTGACCTCATTTTTGCAGGGTCATTCACAATGCATTCTATATTTGTAAATTCTCTTCTTTTTTGTTTTTTTTTACTTCAGTAGTTCTCCCTGTTAGAGCATCCTCAATATCTATAGATAATTTTTTAAACGTGTCCCACAAACACTCCTCGGCTAACTTATTTCCTCGTGCTCTATTAATAAGTTGATATGCAAATTTCTGAGCATGACGTGAATAGAAAGACACTTAAAGAAACATTATTCAACCCGGAGTCTTTTAGATCTCTGCAACCAAACCTGTTATACATGTCCCTTTTAGCATTGATGAACCACCGGAATAAGAAATACTTCTCCGGAATTACCTTTATTTTGGCTACACTGAGAACAAATAGTGCATGGGAGCACAACAGGCCCTTCATCTCAAATATTTTGCAAGTACATGTAACCTCACAATTAACTTTGTTAACTAACACAGTCCAGGGCTGCCTTGTCCCCTCATCATCCAATCTCATTACATAATATTTAGCCTCTCTCCACGAAAATTCAGCTGTGAGCCCACATAAGTCATTCAATAGCTCTTATTCAAACATTGAGTAAAGTTTCCTAGTATAAAATAAGGCAGCTTGCCTCAGCACGGGATTGATTTTAATTATGGGCGTTGTGCGGACTGACAATATTTGAAATCTTCATCTTTCTCGTTCCGGCGCCACAATTTCATTATAGTATCAAGACCGATAAAACAATCCGTGAGAGAGCTAGTTGGCTTGCAACACCGTGACATATATTATTGGTCAACTCACTTCTCTGAGTTGATAAGATTCTCATACCGAATATATCCTTATTAAATGTTGTTGATCATCTATGTCTTATACGGTACATTTCATCTAACCAGACATTGATTTGCAGTTCTCCCACCTCAATCATTAAGGACCAAATTTCTTCAAACTCCTCAGACACTTGCTCAAGCATTCATAAAAAAATCACAGACGCTCTTAGTACGCACTCCACAGTGTACTTTGGAAGAGAGTTTTTTGTAGATATGTCATTGACATAATATGTGACGTGTTCGTGGGAAGCATTCTGCAATGGCTCTTATCATTACTTGATCCTAATCGGTAAAGATAGCTATAGGATGTTTGTCTCCCATTATTCGAATAAATGATTTGAATAGTCACATGAATGATTCAGTAGTCACATCAGAAAAAAATCCAACTCCAAACAGTACGTTCTACCAGTGGTGATTAACCCCCACAAACGGAACACAGCATAAGTTATATTTATTTAATCTGTAGCTTGTATAAAAAAGTATCACATCCCTGAAACAGTCATAATCCAATCTGAATAACCCATCACTTCAAAAAATGCTTGTTAACCTATCAAACTCATCTGTTTGGAAATCTCAAGCAAATATGTTATCCTCAGCTTGTCTCTTCATGAACAATTGTATTAGAGCATTGACACCCCCTGTTCAATTCTTTGTCTTCTTTCTCTTTGGATGAAATTAAATGTATCTCTCTTAGTGCATTCCAAATTCTCCACACCACCAACCCCCGTGCAATAAAATTATATGCATGTGTTGCTCTGATCTCTGAACCTCTCATTAATCTCAACACATATACATTCAACTAACTTATCATTTTGTTGGAACGAAGATGTTTATTACTACTTTCGACTAAAGGATGACTGTGATTTTTAATGAATTTTGCCACTATCCAATTGCCTTCAAGATCAACAACAAATCGAACAATGGTCTTACAGCCAGTCCTCGCGCTGCTTTTATGAACTTAACATTGACCATGCTGTTAGGCTTGTAGTCAGCTTTTCCACAAATATAATCTTTAATCTTGAGTTTCTTGGAGTTCAGCTAGTAGCTAGTATGGTCCTTCCGAACAGTGAATCCTACATAATGTGCATAGGCACAATAGCATTCACATGCTTCTTGCTCATAGTGAACAGTGCTGCTTAGAAACTTCTCTGCAATTGATTCATTGCAAACATGTGTTGGCTAACAGGACTACATAACACCATAATAACACTAATATTCACATCAGACTAAGCCAACTATTATACCACAATAACAATACTAAATCAGAGGCAAGAACCAACATAACATTAAAGTAATGCCAGAGTAACACCAGAATAACACAAGAGTAACATCAAACAAACACAAGCTTAAAACCATAATAACACAAAAAATAACACTATTATAACACAGACAACAACATTGTACAACAACACCCAATAACACTACACCAACACCAACATTTACATCAGACTAAGCCAATTATTATACCACAGTAACAGTACTAAATCAAAGGCAAGAACCAACATAACATTGGAGTAATACCGGAGTAACACCAGAATAACACAAGAGTAACACTAAACAAACACAAGCTTAAAACCATAATAACAAAAAAATAACAACATTATAACACAAATAATAACATTGTACAACAACACCTAATAACACTACATCAACACCAACATTTACATCAGATTAAGTCAACTATTATACCACAGAAACAGTACTAAATCAAAGGCAAGAACCACCATAACATTGGAGTAATACCATAGTAACACCAGAATAATACAAGAGTAACACCAAAAAAACACAAGCTTAACACCATAGTAACACAAAAATTGCAGCAGTAAAACACCCAAAATTTTACCATATTAACAAAAATATTGTTGCCTTCCAAGAACTATATCAGTAAATTATAAATATAAACACCTCAAACAAAATGGCAATACCACAAACACAATGACAACCCTAAGCTAACACAAAACTAGAGATCATTACAAACTCACTTGATCTTCAAAGTTCAGAATGAGTGATGGGTGTAATTCTTCCGGCATCTCAACGTTCAAGGAGACGTCCATCGAAACCCTAAACAGAAACCCTAGTTGCATGCGTACGGAGCTGCGAAATATTTCTTCAGCTATAATAGAACAGTACCTAGGTCGTGAAATATTTTTATGCTGGCGGGAAATTGTTCGAGTTTCGGTTGGGTCGGGTTCGCGTGTTCATTTAGCCTGATTTCGTGTTTAATTTAGCTTGATTTCTTCAGGGGGTCCTGCTTTTCAACGAGGCAGCATTTGATTGAACAACGCACGTAAAGCTACGTGTGTAGTCCTGAGAAAATATTTCTTCCACTACGTGGGGTCGGCTACATGAACCCTTTTTCTTCATTGTGTCCTATTTAGTATCATATTTTCATTTAGTTCTAATAAATTAAGATCATTTTTTATACAATAAGCCCAAGTCTTCCTAGGTCTACCTCTGTCTTTCTTAACATAAGTCTGATCTAAAACAACTAATCTCCTAATCGGATCATTAGATAGTCGACGTTTAATGTACCCAAACCATCTAAGCGACTTTCTCTAATTTTGTCTGTCACGGGATCTAAACCAACTTTATCACGGATATATTCAATTCGCATTTTCTCTCTAAATGTAAAGCCACTCATCCACCTCATCATTCTCATCTCGGCAAAACTTAACTTACTATTATACTTCTCTTTTAAAGGCCAACATTCAGCGCCATAGACCATTGCAGGTCTCACCAATGTGTTGTAAAATTTTTCTTTTGGTCTTAGCGGTACTTTTCTATCACACAAAAGACTCACCAACATTTTATAAAATTTTTCTTTCAGTCTAAGCGATATTTTTTTTATCACACAATAGGCCCCAAAACACTTCAACCAACCAATTTGAATTCTACTATTAACATCCCCATCTATATCACCATCGCTTTGAACAACAGAGTCAAGACATCTAAATCGTTGACACCTTTTAATAATTTGATCACCAAATATTACACTTCTGCCATTAGAGCTACTACTACTAAAATTACATTCCATGTATTCAGTTTTAGTTCTACTCAAATGAAGGTGTTTAGACTCCAATGTAGACTTCCTAATTCAAGTTTTTCTTGGGCTTTTTCGCTCAGCTTATCCACGAGAAGGATATCATCAGCAAAAAGCATACACCAAGGTACATCCTCCTGTAAATGTCCAGTTAGACCAAAAAGCACCAAAAAGTAAGCAAGTAGCCAAAATTTGAGCTGCAGGAATTTTCATTCAACTCATCAAGAACCAGATTTTATATAACATTTATTTATAAAAATGGCGAGACCAAAATCCAATTTACTCTTAAAAAGGCTTCTTAGGCATTAAACCTTTTGAGAACAACAACTGACTTAGAAACCGTATCAATTCCAAATTAACCCAAAAGCAAACATAAGAAGTTTTTATTAACCTTAATTATCACCATTAGATAGCTTATTATATCAGAATGAATCAAGCATAACAAGAACACAAGACATGCACCCATATAGAATGGGTGTGTCACTGTCCATGATTTCATGGAAAAAGATCAAAATGGGATTGTCATTAAGGGAGACTAGCATAGATAAATAAAGGGAGACCAACCACTGCTAAATTATTGTCATCATCAAAATAGGCTGGAGAAGCAAATTGTTCTGTAAGGAGCAAAACCATTCCAACTTTTGGTTTTCTTATAATTTATTAGAGGAATAATACTAATCCATCGCTCAAATTTTAATGCAAAGAACTGAATATTTAATCTGATTTTTTCCAGGATACTTTACCACCAATTTTTTATTCATAGGCCTCCCATTGCTCACAAAAGATTTGTAAGTTTTACAAATTATTCCAGTTTTATCTCTAATTTACATCAAAAGGCAGCTTGTAACAAAATCAATAATAATGATATTTGAGATCAATGAGAATCATATTAAATTAACACTCCACTCAATACCTTCCTTTGCATTCTATTTGCTGACAGAAGTTTTTCATACATTCTTACGCAAAAAATGGATACATTTAAACCACGCCCAGGCCAAGTAAAAATCATCCGATTGAGGAAAAGCACAGCCATCTTATATTCTCCAATTTAAGCAAATTAAATACGCACTGCAGCCTCCATTGCTATGCACTCGCATAGCTGAATACCAAAATAGCTGAATTTAAATCAGTATTCCAAAAAAATGTATGAAAAACCAAATTCAAATGAGAATAGCATTACTCGGCTGACATGACGACTGACATGTGCCAATCTTTCATACTTTTTATGCCCAAATTCATGCAAATTCTTCCTTTTATTTCATACATTTTTGGAAGGTTCAGTTGCGAGTTTTGCAGGATTCAGGAGGATTAATAAGCAAATCAGAGCAAAAGAGGAGAAACGGGGACTTTTCGACCAAGTGTAACCTCATCCGTCCTTAGCGCCCCATATTACGAGCGTGTTCATGCCATTTCTGGTACTCCGCGCGTGCAATACCCATAGGCATAGTCACGGGCGGAACCAGCTTGATCACGCATTTTCTATAGGAGCACGAGCCGCTAGGCTCTAGGCGCACCCATGTCTGATGGTTGTGTGACCACGCCATCCAACCCAAGCGAATGGTATAATTACGCCACTATTCAGGCGTGGTCACACCGCCGCTTCCTGCTTCGTATGTAAGGTTTTCAAGTGTGTGATTCCGATGGTTTTAGAAATGGACATCAGGGCAAAAGACTTAGAGAGAGCTTGGAGAACTTTCAAAGCTGGAGGCTAGGACTTAGAGAGAGTTTTGAAAGGGTTGTTCTTCATCTTCCCAAGAGATGAACAGACAATGTTCTCTAGCTCTCTCTCAATTCCTTTGTTGTTTTCTTTCAGAGGTTGTATGAGAGATTTGTTTTGTTACTTTTTGTAAGAGAGAAGACTTACAAATCAGTATGCCTTCGTTTTTATTTTGACAAAAATGTTGCTTGCAGGTTTGTTTCCCATGGATTTACACGCGTCTCTCTCTCAACACAAATAGCTAAACTGGCGAAGGGCTGAGGCAGCAGCAGAAGGGCTGAGTGTGGTTACGACGGCAGGGTAGGGTGCTGGAAGTGGTTTTGGTAGCAGGGTGGAGAGCTAGAGAAGTTTGGAGGCCACAAGGAGGGAGTCTTGAAGGATGCACATCAGCAGGCAAGGTGGTTAGGGAGAGAGGGAAAGGACTGGACAGTGGCTGGATAGCAACAAACTGCCAGCAGAGCAATTCCAGCAAAGACGGCAGCAAATCTGGTGGCTGGGATAAGGTTGGGTAAGTGGGGAAGGGTAGATAAACACCACCTCAGGACGAGTTACAGCCGGAGTACCTTCTCGCCTTCGGATACAGCATTAAAAAGGGAAAACTTGGACGCTGACGTCTGTCCTTATAGAAAACTCAGCAAAACTAATCCAGAGCAAAGCAAAGGACATATTTATAATAGTAGATAGTAAAGAGGACTTGGCCAGCAACCCTAACCATTGGGCTGCACCCTCTTCCCCCCTGCCTCCCTCCCCAAACCGGTCCAGCCTTCCCAAGTTGGTTGGCCCCGGTTTAGTAGCTACCGGTCAGCAACCTAGCCAGTTCACCCTTTCTAGAAAAGCCTCATCACATACAAACTTAATTTAAGAAGAACCTAATGAAATATTAACTATAATGAATTCGAACTCTTAATATTTAAGGGACAAGATGGTCCATTAATGCTTCATAATAATTGCAAGAGCAAGATAGAAAAATAAATTAAATTCTAAAAGTTAAATAACAAATCTGAAAGAGAAAGTTGTTCTGAAACCAAAGGCATGCCGTTAAAAAAAAATGGAGATCACAATCTTTCAAGCGGTACAAATGGGAAATGAAGTGGCAACATAGAAAGTGAAGTTAACAGTTAGAAGAAGCCTACTCACCCAGTCTCCTCATCTTCTCGCAACCATTGAAATTTGCTTGGACCTTCTATCCCTCCAAAATATTCTCCAGTTCCTTCGATTGTAATTCCTTCAACAGCATCTCCCAAAATTCTTACATTACTAACTGAAGGTGAAGCTGAAACCACAGTTGATTTGTTATTTGCGCATTCATATCATTGTAAATAACCCAAACATAAAAAGATGTCTTTGTTTATCAAAATTAACAAATGTAACAAAAATTAAGAAATGGATTAACAATAAATAAACCATAAACCAACAATAATGCAACCCATATTAGACGGCACATGAAAATCCAAACTCCGAAGTATTAAATAAGAATCATATCTTAAGTGGAAAATTTTGAACTGGGAAGATACACTGATCTAGCAACTCGAGTTTATTAATGGAAAAGAAGGTAAAAAAATCATTCCTCCAATACTTAACAATAAATTGCATACATGAGGTTATACCAAAAAAAGTTTAAAAAAAAAAAGTAGGCTTGTTAGTCATCATTAAATTACGGTAAACGAATCATTCATTTATATTCTCAAATACATATTCTGCTGAAGTATACATATTTGCAAAACCAAAGCATATAAAAGCATCCAGTAACTCAGCAATGATAAAGAACATGGCCTATTGTTATACATGGATTTATTGGCCTTTATCCAGACATGTTTGATGTTAGGTAGTCTACAACCAGAAAATAATTTGTCGAAAAATCATGACAGTGGGATAAAGGCTTATTGTTGTTGGTGCTGTCGCTGACCTAGACATGTTTGACAGTAGAGCACAAATAAATCAAAATTGCAAAGCCCAAAATCAATAGAAACTATATGTATGGCTTGGTTGTATATCTCCAACAACAAAAGTTCCTTATGCTTTTCAACAACCTACCTAGTTCCAAAAAAAAAATGACTCAGGGTTTGTATGGGGCAACTGAAGCTTAATAATAAGCTGTTGCGCAACATCCATAAAAATCTGTTGTGTAGAAGTTGCTACGAATAAGCTAACTGTCTTTTTATTTTTTGCAAATTGAAAACGCTTGTGCTAAAGCTGATTCTACACAAAAAAATAATTATGCCTCTATAAAGTAATGTTATTTGTAACAGAACTGCTCATACCAATATATTTTATACTTTAAAAGCAAAAATCAAGAAAAAAATAACGAAAAAAGATATACACCTCACTTAACACTGAGTATCATGAGTGCTAAAATTAAGAAAAAAACAATATAACATTTAATAATATGATAATATTATTTTAGAAATGTAGATGACGCATGTCACGTGTTAAACAGTCTTCCAAGGATAATCTAAATGTCTGATCACTCTAGGTGGTGGAATCTTCTGGCTTATATGCCCATCAAAAAAAGTCATCGCTTTCCATAACTCTCCGAGGACACCTGTAAAACTATCTGTCGTAGTTATATGTCTAAAGTAAAGCTTGCAGGGAACATTGAAATCCACAGTAGTGATGAAATCCTCGGGAGGTACCAGAAATCCTCGAGCACATCTTTCTTGAATACTTAGACATCTCATTAGATATGACACAAGTAAAAATTGATAAAATAAGTAATTACTTATAGTTTTATGAAGTTGTGAGATCTAAAAAAACTCATTATATCAATTAAAGAAATCGTCACTATAAGAAGTCAACAGACCTTATTAAAAAAAGGCTCTTTGTTGCATTTAATCTACGTAATACCCAACTCATGTATGTCACATATGCATCACAAAAAAAAATCATCCAGAAGAATCTCAAAAACCGTAGCACCGAAAAATAAAAAGAATTTGGTTGTCTTCATTAAGATTTCACATGTGACGTCAACCAACTACAACAAACAAGTCATTCAAAAAAACCAATAAGGACAAACGCCTCACCACAGACCTCTCAAAACCACAAAAAAAAAATGCAAAAGGAAAAAAGGACTTACAAACAGCATAAAAACCCACTTCATGAACTGCATAAAATACAAATACAATAAACAATGAAGGTCTTCAACAACCATTACAACTAATAACATAATTAATACTCAAATCAGCTTCCTACTTTCGCATATATAATTCCTTCCCCAAACTCTGTTACCTCGCTTGCACATTCCCCGTCTTTAGTACAGGTCTTCGGAACAACATTTTCAATCTATGACAAAGACTGTCCTAGACGGTACTTATATCTCAACAGGGACATGCTCATGATCCTCATCCGCTCTATTGAAGTCGATGTCATTGCGGGAAGGATGTAGTCGAATGTAAATGTGTGCAAACATCATGACAATCACAATCTGTGTCTGTTTGAGAAACAAGTAAGATGACATATCAAGAAGTATTACTGATTTCTTCTTTCAAACGCCAAAGATCATCTTAATGACACCATGTAAGGACGAATGACTTTTACTGAGCATTTCTTTTATATCATGCATAACATTGTTGGCTAGCTCAAAGTCAGGTATGTTGTATCTCGTATCAGGATAAAGCTTAGTAAATATCTGATGTGAATTATATGATTAGCATTGATAGAAAAATAAATTAGGAGAGTAGCCTAGACTCAAGTGTACTTGTGGGTGGATGTGGAAAGTTATACTTATTATTTCGTATTGGGGCTTTGAAAATTCAACTATCACATACATTGCCCTCCCAACCGATCATGACAAAGTTAAAGCACGTGTTGAAGTCACATACTGTCATTACATTCTACGTTGGGGACCCAAAACGACCTATAAATGCAAGCATCTCATTTTTTGGAACAAGTGCATCAATGTGTGTTTCATTAATTGTTCTAATACAATTCAAGCAAGATAATGAAGATTTATGTGATTACGACATTTATTTTAAAATTGAATATAATAAATAGAATAAATTAACTTAAAGTATGACATGTACCATGCATCGTGTGAAATCTCGATGAGGGTATGTTCAGACGTAGAATTTGTGAGTTCTATGACTTGTAAGAAAAAGCTTACAGGTGCATTCGTTCCTATAGAGAAGTATCTGCAAATTATTTTGGAGAAGTGTTTAAATTGTTCAATTACTCCTCGCATTTATTCATTCTGCGAATTCTGCGATAAAATGGAGATGGTTATCACAACACGTCTCGCAAAATCGTCCTGGATTGACCATGAAGTCCATAATTTCGGTGAAGTTCCTCCAACAGATAGATGAATACGTCTGTGTTATGCCAAACATATTGTTAAATCTCATTGAGTGGCCTGCAAGCATGAAGCGTCATTTTACAGAGAGGCAGCGCCTCAAGCGCCACAATCGGCGTCTGAAGCGTCAGAACCCAAAACAACACTGACTTAAGCAACTTGCAAGATGAAGCGCCAGAATCAGCGGTAGAGATGACTTTTTATGAATTAACGCGGTTCGGGGTGAATTTTCCACAAATTTTGAATGGTCCATTTGTTTTAAACGCTAGTATGATTTCTACAACATTATGGTAATCACATTCGATTCCATGGGTGTAGATGTTATCCATAGGGTTGAGTGAAAATAAATAGAAAAATATACTTTGTTTGATGTCAAATTGGAGATATTAAGGTGACAGATTAAAATCTTCAATTTGGTCTAGTTGATTGGAAACTAATGCGAGATTGTCAGCTCTCGGGAGAGGGAGTACTGGGAGCTCTGGAATACCAGCCGATATCCTATCAATCTAACCATAAAATTATGGATCAAACTCTGGATTAGTCAATGTTCTTTATGCACTTGAAAGAGAGTAAAGAATAAAATTGCTCTTATTTGACACAATGCAATTTTATACATACTTTTAAAAGATTTTAATTTCTTCACAATCCATATACTTATTAAAAAGAGGAAGGATGTTTTTTTAAATTTGAACTCTTCGTCTCAAAAACTTTGTTTAGTTTTCATAAGCTACTTCTGAAGTTTAGCAATTAGTTTAATTAACTTAGTTCTTTTAATTGCATTTTATTTAGCATACACTCAGTTACTTTAGATTTTAATTTTGTAATTCAGTTTTGTAGTTTGAATTGTGTTTTATATTAAAATTATAAGAATTTATTCATTAGCATTTTCAACTTCCCTGTGGGGTCGATATCTAGGACTTCATTAGAGTTTTTTATTACTTGAGCGATATGTATACTTGCGTTATTATTACGAGTTTGACAGTTTAAAGATTTTAAATGATATAATTATTTTTACTAAAGTTATTGTTATTTGGATTTGAATTGAATATTTATTATTAGCACTGACGTATGTGTGTTTCAATATTGAAAAATATTTATAAAAACAACACATAAAAACCGAGCATCATATACAAGAGTAATAATATGATAAATGCTAATTAGTTAGTCTCTTATTGTAGATAATTAATCTATAAATGTAACTTGAAAATTAAGGATGTGTTTGGGGCAGCTTATCAGCTGCAACAGCGTTTTTAAAATGTCACCTCACCGTTTGGATGCAGTGTTCGAAAAGATTATGCAGGAACTACGTTTTTATTTTAATTAAATGCAAACCGCCGATCAAGAGAGAAAAGTCCCTCCTCGTTTTGGGAAAAATTTTGATGGGTTGCCCTCATCCCATCGAGAGAGAAAAGTCCCTCCTCGTCGCAGGCCGAAGCATCCCTCCTTGTCGCAGGTCGAAGCTTCCCTCATCATCACAGGCCGAAGTCTCACTCGTCATAGGTTGAAGTCATGACTCTGCTCGTCGCAGGCTAAAGTCACCAATGGCGCCACAGCTCCGCTGAAGGCTCGTACCGTTCAATCCCCATCCCACTAAATTCTAAAGCGGCATGCCTTCACCTCCGGCACCCGGGCTCGGGCAATCTCCAACCATGTCGGGGAAAAAAACCCACCACATTTCGCTCTCACATGTGCGTTGTTACCCCCTTCACTGATGAAGGATAGCTGGTCTTGAAACTACAGTTCTTCGACATGCTCTTCCCGTGGAGAAATTGAGAGGAACGAGCAGAGTTATGCTGGGAGAAGATGTCGGTTGCGATGACATCACCAGAAGGCGTGCTAGGTGAGGAAGGAGTCTGAGGTCTCTGCGGGCCTTGAGAATGGCGGAATGAAGTAAAGCTTCAGAGCCAAACGCAAGGTGGATCATTTCTCACTGTGCTCTTGAATGAGGAGCAAACTCATGATCTTGGCTGCATTCTCTGGGTCGAGGTTTCGAATTCGTGACAAGACGATCCATATGAAATTAAAAATATCAATATTTTCATTTTTAAAAGTGAAATACATCTTTTCATACATATGTATGATGACATATATGTAAAAATCGAAGTTTAGGTGTTGGATACTTACGCACATAGAAATTGTGTGGTAAGTATGTAATAATGTAAATCTTCTTTTTTTAGGTGCATGCATAAATGTTTACAAATTTGACTTTTTAGGTCTTTAACTTATTTTTTTGTACTGTTCTGAAGTCATTTTTTTCTCTCAAATATCAAATATATTGCTATGACGATTATGTTGCAAGCAACATTACTGCACAGGGGCAGAATGGTCATTTATCCAAAAACAGTTGCAAATCAGTTGTTTTCGAAACGCACAAACCAAATAGTCAGTCAGCATATCCGGATCAGCAGCTTATCAAGAAAAGCCGCTCAGTTGAATAAGCTGAATAAGCTGCAGCTACTCTAAACAGACTCTAAAAAAGATTTATGATTATCATGAATATAGTGGGTCACTACATTTCTATCTTAAAATAATATATTTCTTATTTTCTTGATTCAAATACAAATGAGATATAGTTTGACCTTTATCTACAAAAAGAAAACTTTTACTTATTACTTAGTATGCACCTACAAATGAAAAATTTATACTCGCATGACTATTTATATAGTGTGAACATTTTGTAAGAAAATAAATATAATATCTTTATATTTTATAGAACTAAATATAAATTTTTGAATGTTTGCACCACCCTCATTTTATGTTGATTCCTAATCAATATGTTGGTGCATGTAAAAAGTAGTAGAAATAAAATTAAAAATGACTATCTACTAACAAGTAGCTTGGGGGAAAGGCTAAACCGGCAGATTGATTCAGCCTAGAAGTGCTCCAGTCCAACAGGAGGTCGGACCGGCCTGTCTCCCGCTTCCATGGGGTGGAAGTACAGCCAAAAAACTGGCCCCCTATCTTTTTTTGTTTGATACCCCCTCCCGATCTTTTATGGTTGTCGCCCAAAGGGGAAGCCTCCCCTTCCTATTTTATATCCTAGCTACTATATATGTGTTGTTTTGTTTGCTTAATGATTTCAGATTTTTTGTACCGCAAGCCATGGGCGGTTGTTTCTCCTCTAAGGTTGTATCTAAATGTGAGGAGGTGTTCCGGCTATAACTCGTCTGAGGTGATCTTCTCGAAGGTTTCAAGGGGTGCTCCTGTTGTAACTCGATCCCTTGGGAATAGTTATCTTCCACTTCGTGCCTCACATACTCGTTGCTCCTCTTCCCTGCATTAACCCCTCTTCTTTCCCGCCGTCAGCACTCAGATCCTCTCCCCTTCGACAGCAAGCCTCCTCCACCACTTCCCCTTGCTGTCGTCTACCTCCCTGCTCCCTAAAACCTGTTGTCCACTCAATGTTTTCTTTTTTTTTATCCCTAAGTTCCAGTCTTGTTGCTACCGTCACCTACAGAGCACCACATATCTCATTGTACCATCATTCCAACCTCATTCTATGCCTGCCGCCTCCAACCAATCCCCCAATTCACTGCCCAACCGTCGTCCACCACCTTCACCGCCATTCTAGGGTGTCTTCCATGTTTGTATTGTCATTATTTTTCAAGTGTCAAGAGTCTATGTTTGTAATCCTTTTCGAATTTCAGCAATAAAAAACACATTTCTATCGTGGTTAAGGTTAACTCACTTCCACAGGGCGAAAGTATGGCCAAAGACCTCACCCCGCTTGCCTTTTCTGTTTGTTGCTACCTCCAAGCCTTTTATGGTTGTCGCCCAAAGGGAAAGCCTCCCCTTCTTATTTTATCTCTTGAATATTATATATTTGTTATTTTGCTTGCTTAAAGTTAATATTTTGGTCTTGTTGATTTCAGATTTTCTGTTCTGCCGGGCATCGACAGCTATTTCCTTCTAGGGTTTTATCTGAAGGCGAGGCGATGCTCTAGTTGTAGCTCGTCTGAAGTGATGATCTTCTCCAGGGTTTCGATGGGTGCTCCGGCTTTTACTTGATCCCGCGGGATAATTATCTTTTCATTCACATCTCATCTATTCGTTGTTCCTCTTATTTGTGCCATCCCCTCTTGCTTCTTTAATCAACACCCAGAACTTCTCCCTTCGGCCGCCAACCTCCTATACCACATCCCCATGCTAATGCCAGCCTCCGCCATCACTTTTCTCTTGCTTCTTGCTGCCAACACTCAAAACCTCTCCCCTTCGACAGCCAGCCTCCTACACCACTTCCCCTTGCTGACATCAGCCTCCTCCACCACTTTCCCATGTTGTTACCTACCTCCCTGCTCCCCAAAAGCTATTGTCCACTCATTGTTTTCCCCTGTCATCATCCCTAAGTTAATTCTTTCGCTATCATCACTCACAAGGCATCACGTCGCCTACTATACCATCAATCCAGTCTCTTCCTGCGTCTGTTGCCTCCTCCAACCAAACCCTCGTTCCGTTGCCCAGTCATCATCCATCACCCTCACTACCACTCTAGGGTGTCTTCCATGTTCGTATTGTCGTTATTTTCCTATTGTAAAGAGTCTGTGTTTGAAATTGTTTTTGAACTTCAGCAATAAAATTCGCATTTTTATTGTTGTTTGGGTTGACTCCGGCATCATTTACATTTTTAAGTTGATTTTGGAAATAATTAAAAAAAATTGATTTTATAATATATATTTAGACGATGACCAATGTAATTGATATTTCCAATGAAACAAATAAAAGTAAAAATAGAATCGAGTAATTTTTATCTCATTTTATTATTTTATGCTAGACTTTTTACCAGACATGAACATATTACAATTTACTCAAAGTTTTAATTTTTTTAAAATCATGAATTAATATAATTTATAGATATTCTTACCCATTAATTGTTTTATCTCATGAATATATTCATGATTGGGTTGGTGTAGCTCCTGTGACGGACAAAATTAGAAAATTTCATCTTAGATGGCTTGGTCACATTAAAAGTCCACCATCTGATGATCCGATTACAAGAGTAGATGTTTTAGATTCAACTTGTGTTAAGAAAGGCAGAGGTAGACCAAGGAAGATTTGGGCTTACTGTATAAAAAATGATCTTAATTTACTATAACAAATTGAAAATATGACACCAAATAGGATGAAATGAAGAAAAAGGATTCATGTAGCCGACCCCACGTAGTGCGATTAAGGCATCGTTGTTGTTGTTGTTGTATATTATAGTTGTTAAATATCTTTAGGTAAATTTTATATTGCGCTAATGCATATCAAAAATTTTATTTACAGACGTCTCGTTGCCCCAAAAATATGTAAAATAATAAAGTTCTTTGTATCGATTGCAAAATATTTAAATTCAAATGAAATTTTGTTTAAATAAATTTTTAAAAATAGTAGACACTTTTATGAAATGAAAGATTCCTAAATGTTAAAGCAAAATTTTGTTAAGAAAAGGATTTAATTAGGAATTTTTTCAATGACGATCAGTTCTCACTTTAGTATTCCAAGCTTCTGGGATAAGTCATGATAAGAGCCAAAATTTTTCAAATATCATAAATGTTATCTAAATCTCTTAACAATCATTAATCATTTACCTGACAATAATTTTTTAAAAATAGTAGACACTTTTATGAAATGAAAGATTCCTAAATGTTAAAGCAAAATTTTGTTCAGAAAAAGAATTAATTAGAAATTTTTTCAATGACGATCAGTTCTCACTTTAGTATTCCAAGCTTCTGGAATAAGTCATGATAAGAGCCAAAATTTTACAAATATCATAAATGTTATCTAAATCTCTTAACAATCATTAATCATTTACCTGACAATCAATTTTAAAAAATAGTAGACACTTATGAAATGAAAGATTCCTAAATGTTAAAGCAAAATTTTGTTAAGAAAAGGATTTAATTAGGATTTTTTTCAATGACAATCAGTTCTCACTTTAGTATTCCAAGCTTCTGGGATAAGTCATGATAAGAGCCAAAATTTTACAAATATCATAAATGTTATCTAAATCTCTTAACAATCATTAATTATTTACCTAACAGCTCATTCAATAAAATCATTTTTCTCCTTGCCTTACACTTGGTCTTTGATACCACTCTAGTCTCGACCCAGCCCAGAAACCTGATATATCAAACTGGAAATGAATAAACGACCAATGACAACAAAGTCTTAATCCCACTACGTGGGGTCAGCTACATGAATCCTTTTCTCAACTGCGTCCTATTTAGTGTCATATTTTCATTTAGTTCTAATAAATCAAGATCATATTTTATACAATGAGCCCAAGTCCTCCTACGTCTACCTCTGTCATTCTTAACATAAGTTGAATCTAAAACATCTACTCTCTTAATCGGATCATGAGATGGGTGACGTTTCATGTGACCAAACTATCTAAGACGACTCTCTCTACTTTTATCCGACACTGGAGCTACACCAACCCTATCACGAATATATGCATTTCGTATTTTATCTCTAAGTGTAAAGCCACTCATCATAATCATTCTCATCTCGACAACACTTAACTTATTATTATGCTTCTCTTTTAAAGGCCAACATGAATCATTCTCATCTCGGCAACACTTAACTTAGTATTATGCTTCTCTTTTAAAGGCCAACATTAAGTGTCATAGATCATTGCAGGTCTCACCACCATCTTATAAAATTTTACTTTGAGTCTAAGCAGTACTTCTAGAGCATTGCAGGTCTCACCACCGTCTTATAAAATTTTCCTTTCAGTCTTAGCGGTACTTTCGTATCACACAAAAGGCCTGAAGCATTCCTCCACTTCAACCAACCAACTTGAATTCTACTATTAGCATCCTCTTCAATATCAGCATCGCTTTGAACAACATACCGAAGATATCTAAACCTTTCACAACTTTTAATAATTGGATCATCCAAAATTACACTTCTATCACTATAGCTACTACTACTAAAATTACATTTCATGTATTTAGTTTTAGTTCTACTCAAATGAAGCCCTTTAAACTCTAATGTAAAAATCCATAATTCAAGTTTTTCTTGGGCTTTTTCGCTCAGCTTATCCACAAGAAGGATACCATCAGCAAAAAGCATACACCAAGGTACATCCTTCTGTAAATGTCCAGTAAGACCATCTAAAACTAAAGCAAAAAAATAAAGCTGATCCGTGAAGTAATCCAACAGAAATAGAAAAATATTTGGTCAATCCACCTTCAGTTCAAAAAGAAGTAACAATTGTAGCATACATATCTTTAATAACTTGAATATAAGTCATATCAACACCTTTCTTCTCAAGAACACTCCAAAGGATATCTCTTGGAGCCTTATCGTAAGCTTTTTCTGAATCAATAAAAATCAAATGTAGATTCTCCTTATTATCTCTGAACTTCTTCATCAAACTTCTCAATAAATGTATAGCTTTCATAGTAGAACTGCCCGACATAAATCCAAATTGATTATGAGAAATTTTTGTAATATGTTTTAACCTATTACTCTCTCCCATAATTTTAAAGTATGACACAACTTAATTCCTCTATAATTTGCACACCCTTGTGCATCCCCATTATCCTTAAATATTGGGACCAAAATACTCTTCCACCACTCATGCATCTTTTCAGTTTTTCAAATAATATTAAAGAGTTTAGTAAGCCAAGAAATTCTCAAATTTCCAAAATATTTCCACACTTCAATTGAGATATTATCGGGTCCTACAGATTTTTTATCTGTTTTTTTTTTTTTTGCAATAGATTGAGTAAAATTTAAATAAGTATCATCAATTAATATTTGGATTCTACGCAAATATACATATGATTATCAAATAATAATGAACTTTCTATTTAAGCCTCAAATATCGATCCCACGGGGAAGGTTTAAATTGAAAATGATAAATTTGCTAGGAAATTCACAGAAAGTCAATTGAAATCACTGTCACTAATTTAAATTGTTGAGATGTAATCCAAGTTAAATTTCTAAACTATTATCAAATCAAAAATGCAAAGTTTAAAATAATAAATAATAATCTATTAACTATGTTTATGTAACGAAGATTTTTATGTGAAAAAGCATCCTTCCCACAACAATGAAGCTATGGTAAAATGTGATAAGATAAATGTTCATAATATGTATTGTGCAAATAGGAGCAATTTTAATTCTCTACCCTGATACAGTGCATAGAAAATCATTGGCTAATTTCAGTGTTTAGTCCCTAAATTCGTGGCTAGGCTAGGAGGTTATCGGCTCTCATTTCAGAGCTCTCACTTCCCTTCACCTGAAGGCTAGCCCTCGCTTCAATTTTTAAACAATAAGACCGAATTGAAGATTTTAGTCTGTCACCCTAAAGGTTCTCCAATTGTTCACCCAACAAATAATATTTCCCTATTTATTTACACTTAATTCCATGAACGATGTTCTCCACCTTGGAATCAAATGTGATTTTTATTTGCACTTAATTCCATGAACGAAATATTCCTTCATGGACTTAAATGTGATTCTCACTTTGTTGTTAGAACTCATACTCCATTTCCCAGATCATATGTTTCACAACACATTTTAACAATTCAATTGGTCAGATCGAAAGGTAAAATAAGTTCAGAGTTGAAAAATCATTACAATTTATTTTACATTTTAATATTGATACATCCATATTATCTCTTCATTTCATCATATCTCAGGATAGAGAGAAAGATAGAAGAAACTACTCCGACTTCATGAGAAATAAAGAACAAAACACAAATTTCATATACAAAAGAAAGTTCATATAACGCTAATAAACAAACAATACTTCTCTGAAAACTCTTTCTCAAAGCAAATACTTTATAGCATTTCCGTAGAAATGTAAGAAGAAGATATCTTTCACTTTTCTCCTTCTCCAACACTCTTACAGAAAGTTTTACACTAAATCTCACCACAAAAACTCTAAACTATAAAAGCAAAATAAAAAATTGACTCCAATATGGTAGTGTAACGGAACGATATGGTGCTAAAAATGAACGTAGAAGAGTGAAAAACGTAGAGCGAAAAACGTAGAGGAGCACTTTTTCTGATTAAATTAGGCCCCAAATAGAGCCCAAGGTCGGTTCTCCAACAGGTGCCTCTAAAAAGTTTTCAAAAAAATCATCCAAATACATCGAACCTTCTAGAAATGGGGTATGCACCGCCTTTGGCGTCGTTGGCGTTGGTCTGGCGTCGTCGGCACTTAATAAAAATCGTCAGCCTTAAATTGTTCTGTGTCGTCGGCGCTGACCTTGGCGCTGTCGGCATTGAGCATTTCTTCAAAAACATAATTTTGACTCCAAATTTCATCCATTTTTGCTTTCTTTTTGCTTTAAGCCCTAAAAATCAATAACCTACAAGAAAACATCAAAATATCTTCCATTAAAGTGCAATATCACCAAAAATGAATATAAAATATGGGTTTAAAAAATGCATATATTTTCGGTGTATCAATTTTCCACCCTTTATTTTTTTTAAATCCTCCTCAACTTCTTTCTAACTAATGTGACTCAAAAAATGGAATGTTTTACTATTATTAATGATATTAATATCATTAAGGTCGATCGTATTTTCAGAAAGTTCATTAAAAAGTTTATCAAAATAACTCACTTATTTTGAATATTTTTTAAGAAAAGCACTTTTTTATTTTCATTTTTAATAAACTTGAGTTAAATCTTTACTATTATTTTCTCTCCATTTGACTAGTTTATATATATTTTTCACCCTCCATACTATCAAATCTAATAAAAAAATAATAATAAAAGCAGAATTTTTAGCATCACTGATTTTTCTTTTAGACTCTTTGTGGGTCATTTGATATTTTTTCAGTTCTCTAAGCTTTTACATTTAAACCAATTTTTATAACAAAACTTCAAATATTTTATCTTTTCTTGCACATTATTAATCCACCCCCAACTATTTTTATTTATAGAAACATTTTCTATTTATTCTCCAAATAAAACTTTTGCTACTTGTTTAATAGTGTGTTATTTTATCCCACATAGTATTTGCTTCTTTATGAACATCCCAAATTTCAAAATCTTGAAATTTACTCAAAAAAATAATTTTATTTGTCTTTTAGGATCCTCCATTTAATTTTACAATGATGAATCTTAGTATTCTTTATTTTAAAACTCTTCAGCCTAAAATCTATAGAACTAATAATCGATGTTGGTTACATAAATCACCTATTTTGAATATTTTTTAAGAAAAACACTTTTTTATTTTCATTTTTAATAAACTTGAGTTAAATCTTTACTATTTTTTCTCTCTATTTGACTAGTTTATATATATAATTTTCACCCTCCATATTATCTAATCTAATAAAAAATAATAATAAAAGCAGAATTTCTAGTATCACTGATTTTTCTTTTAGACTCCCTGTGGGTCATTTGATATTTTTCCGGTTCTCTAAGCTTTTACATTTAAACCAATTCTTATAACATAATTTCATATATTTTATCTTTTCTTGCACATTATTATTACACCACCAACTATTTTTATTTATAGAAACATTTTCTATTTATTCTCTAAGTAAAACTTTTGTTACTTGTTTAATAGTGCTTATTATTTTATCACACATAACATTTGTTTCTTCATGAACATCCCAAATTTCAAAATCTTGAAATTTATTCATAAAAATAATTTTATTTGTCTTTTAGGTTCCCCCATCTAATTTTACAATGATGAATCTTAGTATCCTTTATTTTACAACTCTTCATCCTAAAATCTATAAAACTAAAAATCGATGTTGATTACATAAATCCTCACTTGGAATGACCTTACAATCTTACAATCTCAACAATCTCTTCTTCTCATAAGAAAATAATCAATATGTGTTTTATTAGCTATATTCTTATAAGTAATAATATGCTCATCTCTTTTTTTGAATAAAGTATTGGCAATAATAAAATTATATGCTAAAGCAAAATCTAATATAGATCTACCTTTCTTCATTAATCACTGCAAAACCGTAGCCACCATGAATATTTCTAAAATCTTCCACCACTCCACCCATTTAAATCTCCAATAATTTTTTTTTCTTTAAGAGGTACCATTTGTATTAAGTATTCTAAGTCAGTCTAGAATTTATCTTTAGAATCTATAACTAAACCTACTTGAGGAGCATAAACACTTATAATATTAAAAATCTTAGTATCCACAATAATCTTAAGCGTTATAATTCGATCTCCAACTCTATTAAGTATCTGCTTGCTTATTTAACACTGTCGTTACCGGTCTCAAGCCCGGATGCGAAAAGTGGAGGGTTGCGTTAGGTGGTCGACAGCCAGCGTAAAACTTGTCGAAAAAATCATGACATGAATTCCTTTTGATCATTGTGTAAGTGTTAGGGCGTCCCCTGGAAGCGACGCGCTGTATAGCCTGAATACAGTGAAAAGTG